>JARSSU010034303.1:0-35174 GCA_029619165.1 Eurosta solidaginis
AATAGCCAACCTTTCCAGCCCAATCAAAAACGAGACGTACTAAATTGCACAATATTTAATGCTAATTTAATACGGTATTAATTTTATCACACTTGCTTAAGTTTAATTAACCCGTACTGAATTAGCATTAAATATTGTGCAATTTAATACGGTCTCGTTTTTGATTAGGCTGGAAAGGTTGGCTAGCTTAAGAGGCCTCCGAGAAATCAACAAAAGAAAATGAATGAGCTGGGAATATATTCTTGCGTTTGCTCTATTAGCCATTAAGTGCGTTATAATTCTCAACTGCTATGAACATTTATAGACATCGGTAAGTTATTATCTCAAATGGCGGTTTTCACAGAAAAGCGAGGGAAGTTTTCCTCCTCAAGTGTTCTTCTAAAGCACAAATAAAATAAGAAGTGATTACCAAAAATTAACTATCCGCCCGTACGAATATAACAATCAGTTTTTCTTGACTTGAATGCTTTTGGATAGATCTCTAAATTTTTGGGTCTTCCTAAGACAACATATTTTCAGAAAGAGGTATATCAAGCAATTTTAACTGATTAAATCTCCGTGCTTTGCACAATATATGAAAATGATGTCATAACCAATTCTAGAGGTTTTCTATCACCTAGCTTAATTGCTGCCTCGAGTCTAACCAGTCTGCCCGCTCGTAACAGCTTAAGCCTTATCCTGCGAGCGCGGACGAGACACAGAACGTGCCCACCGTTTCTTCCTGCAGCTCGCACTTCCCATATCTGCTGTCACATGCTTATACGCATGTGACGCCAGAAGGCAGTGTCCACTAAGTATTCCCATCGTGAGCCTTCTAATCAGATATATAAGCACGTTTATGATAGACTCATACGTACTATTTGCATATGATTTCAGAGATTCTACAGTCCCGCGCTCCTGTACACACCTTTCCTGCTTGATATATCATATCAACTCCTTTGATTTCTCTCAAAAGGATTGCCACGTCTACCGTCGATTCACCGAACGCTGCACTCTACTTTACACATCATCAGCCTTTCGTTTGCTTCTATCTCTTATGGTCGGGAACCCAGTAAAAATGTGAGGTGCGGCCTGAGTGAAGTTTCCAAAGCTCCTTTGTATTTCCGGACAGTTTCTGATGAAGTACTGTGTGAGATTATTGCCTTAATATCCGCTGACTATCAATATATATTGTGGCTAATATTAGTATCACTATGCTATTAGTAAATAATCACAACAACAAAACAGCAACACTTATGTACAAGGCAACGAAGAGATATCTCACACACACATGTAGTATCAGCCGAAGTAGTTACTCACACATACACACGCATATGGCTATAGAAAAGCATAACTACAAATATACATATATATAGCTGGTAACCAAGCATGAGATACAATTGTTCTCGAACAGATTTTCGCGAAATGACTGAGACCTTAAGGAGAAATGGGTGAACGAGAAACCGAGAGTATAAAGCAGCGCAAGCTGAGGAATCATTAATCGTTTGATTTAAACACGCTTTTGTGAAGTACGTGATATCTAAGTATAATTGTACTACTCCCAAAGTAGAACTAATAAGACCATATTGCAATACTGAATATTGGAGTTATTTATCGACAGTTCAGCTATACGACGTTGTAGAGGTCAAAAATATAGGTATTCCCAGAATTCTATAAAATATGTCGACGCGACTGCAGCTTAAGTACGCTTCCTCCGAATTTCTGGTGTTCTCTTCACAACTAAATTTTTGCCTGAAAGACGCTGCAGTAATCTGGTAGCTTGTAGGATCTACTTATTCCGGTCGACACAGTAAACGCATGTTGATGGCGGCATGCTAGCACATAATATTGAGGTGTCGCTTGCCGAAGTTATAAACGTTGGTCCGCCGGTGACGAAATTATCATTTGGGATTTGAATTTTTTATCCATACACAGGCAAACTGCCAATTTTTAAACAAGGCAAAGTCATTCACTCTTCTCATTTGGATATGTTCGATAGTTTGTGAATGCGTTCGCTTAGTGCAGAATGAAATACTGACCTCTGTATATTTTGGCTTTAAAATATTAAAGCCATATTTGGATGTTGTTGATATGTTTTCTACTTGGTAAAAGAAGGTGTTCTATTCACGTCGTTTCTGTTTATGTAAAGATCTGGAAGGTTCAATGTTGTCATATTAAATCGTTCCCGGAATGATCGGGCTTATACCTCAATGGTGCTTGTTACAACGGACCATTAACATCGATAGCACTCCCCAAAGTTTTCGGGGAGTGTCTTTATTGCATCACAACACCAGTTTTTGGCGGCGTAGTCTTATTCCTAGCGCAATATAAAAACATTACTATTTTCGATTCCCTTGTTAACACGCAGATATTAGCTTCATTTGTATGTTTTTGTGTAAGTAACTCTTCTACATCAAATTTAAAAAAATTTTACGTATACGCACAGTACTCGTCTTTCAGGTGGACGACTTTGTTGGTGTGTAATTGGTTTGCTTTTAATAAAAAATCAAGTTTTTTTCTTCTTGTGCTACTTTCGTAACTCCAGTTATATTGGAAGTTACCACAGCGAAATCAGAATCCTCGAAAGAAAATATTTTAACAATACAAAAGAACCAGCCTAACGCGTACGCACACATATATAGATATAGTTATAGCGCATGTCATTAGACAACATTAGTTACAAGTTTTGTTGTTGTGAGATAATTTGCAAGTTGCAACAATAGATTACCGCCTGGTTGTGAATGCGACAAAGCAGCAAGAAAAGTTCAAAAGGTAGGTACGAGTACATATTGTCATTGTACCTGTAGGTGTTACGAAAGCTAACAGCTATATTATGTACATTTACATACATACAAATGTATAAAGCATAAAAACCGTTTAGAAAAACTTAACACTCGAAGTCTTTGAACCAAGCCCTATTGCAGTGGTGAATAGTTCCCAAAGTGAAAAAAAGATAAGCGGATACGGAAATGACATGCTTTTGTATGTTGTAAGGTGCAAGTTGTAAAAGTTGATGCAGCAAAATAATTTTTAAGTAGCAAATTCATTTATCTATCCGGTATCGTTTATTGACTAATATATTTACAAACTATTTTTTGATTCGAGTGGGAAGTGTGCATATTTGTGTATAAATACAGGGGTCCCCCAAAAACTTTAACTAAATTTTCGCAGCAAAACTATCTTAATTAAAACTGTATGAAGTGCTGTGGAGACAGTCATTAGAGTCGGTTAGGGCAACATTAGAATCTTCCCAGGGCGCTACCTACCTTTTAGTGGGCAGAGAAATTTTCTGTGTAATCGAGGTACGACCTGGCCATTGGTCACTATACTTTTAGGGTACTTACTTTTTCTTTCTTACCAGAGCACTCCTCGAAATTAAAACCGTTTTTTGAACATACAATTTCTCTTTTTATGGGAGTATTTTCACCTCGTTATGTAATGATGTTCAAGTGTCCCGTGATAGTGCTGGGCGCGATGTTGTGAATTGCTGGCAGCTTCCTTAACATTTAGCTCAGCAACTATACCAGGATGCACGTTTTATTATGAGATGCTGACCATTGGTTTATTAGTAGTAGCGACTTTTTGTCCTGCCCCAAGAGATGCCAGCGGGAACTTTAGGATTTTGTGCCGCTCTCTACAGTAAATGGAATTGCGGCTGTATGCTCTCTGAAGTGTGGGTCACTGTCGAACGTCATGTGAAAATTGTTTGGGGTTATGAGAGTAGGAAGCGTAATGCCATCGACTAATATCTAATAGTGCTGAATTTGCTTTTTCTCACGTCGTAGGTGAGATGGTTTATATGTCAAGTAATGTGAAGTGAGCCAAATGGACAAACTACGAATATAAACTAACTGAAAATGTAAAAACTGATATTCATTTTAACTGCTCTAGATCCTTTAATGCCTTGCAGTAACGTGTCATGTTTGACTGTTTCAAAAGCTTTCAACATGTCTACCGCAAACAGTACTATCCTGTGGTTTACTAAGTCTGCCAATTTATTTCAGAAAAGGCAACTACGTCGTATTGAAATCATGCGCTAGTTACTGAATCCTTTATTGTAAAGGCGTTTTAGTATCGGCTAAAATCCCTTGCTGGTTAACTGCTTTGGATGGTTTTGCCTTCTCTATGGTCAAGTTAAAAGGAACTTTCATCGCCTTAGTGTTTTTTCGTGATCGCCGGTATCTCACATTCCGTTTGGTTGACTTGTACATTCAGACAGAAGGAGTGCGCATAAGAACCACGAATCAGGTTTGCGTGTTTTTCAATCAGGATGGTGGATGTGACCAGGTTTCAGGCACCGACGAAGCCTATCGGCCTCAGTACAATAATAAATTTCTGAAGTTGTGGTTTATATTTGTATGAACAACTAAACATTTTGTTCGCTATATAAACAAGTTTGTAAATTGGACGGGGCCAAGCACTAAGGTTGAATTGGCTGGTAAATAAAGACCTCACATATACTGAATGTGTCCATGGTGTTGGGCCACGTCCTTAGGTAATATAAATTAAATTTTTGCTAGAAATCGGAGTCTTTTTTGATTCAAACTATTAATGTTGATGATTTATGGGAGTACTCAACTCAATACATTAGGTTAGGTTAGGTTAAAGTGGCTGTCGAGTGTACAGTTAGGCCAGTGATATTAGCCCCAATGTGATACCACGAAATAAACCATAATTCTCCTCTTAAAATTGCAATTTCAATGTAAGTCCTCTTTTCTATTTTTTATTAGAAAGTATTTTAAAAGTAATAGTACTTATTCTTGTCCTCCGAGGAGAAGTGCGCAGAGGTGTTTCTGCAGGAAAAAAAAATTATGCGACGCTGGAAACAGCAATGGAGCTGCTGCACTGCAGGCAACTGGACCAGAGAACTAGTTGCAGCGCTGGAGCCATGGTTAGAGCGGATACATGGAGAGGTCGACTTCTACCTGGCGCAGTTTTTAAGTGGACACGGCTACTTCCTGGAATATCTCTATAGAATGGGCAAGGTTAAAATCCGATTTTGCTTATACTGTGGACTCATGGACGACGCACGCCACATCTTTTTGAATGCGATGACTTCGCACAGCAACAGAGAAAGGGTGGAAGTAACATTAGGCGACCTATTGCCGGGTGGTGTCACTCATAATATGACTTGCGGAAATTACAGACAGGACATGGTCAACAGATACACAAGGAACATTCTCAAAGTTATGCTAAGCGCGGTCCCAGGTGTAGAAAATGCGCATGCCATGGGAGGTTATGCTTTTGTTGCTAGCAAAGCAAGAGAAAAAGGGAGTCCTACACCGCGAGAGGCTCGCAGCTACAGACTGTAGCACCCAATAAAAAATAACAAATATACTTATCCTTGTAGTTTTAATAGCAAAGGTGATTGCTTAGTAGTAGAAAATTTTAACGATATATTAAATTAAATTTTCACCCATACTACTATTTATTTATTTCAATATAATAAATTTCACTAAAGATTTAATACAAAAAACATTAAGAGCAGTTTACGAATAAGTAAAAAAATAACCAAAATGACATTTGATTGAGCTGCAACGACGGAAGCGCAACATATTTGAGTGTGCCATTTGAAAGTGTTTCCTGAAGGAAAGTCAGTACTTAGTGATACTAATTTCTGTTTTGAAACTAGACCTAAAGTGCCAAATAAGTACTAGTATGTTGGCAACTAGATTTTCTTTAGTTATAATGTCGACAATTTGGATTTTTGTATTTCATATCTAACATAAATTTGAAAAATATGCTAAAAAACTGCTACCAGATTATGGCGCTTCGACTATGAGTATGTCATCTTTCCCACACTTTCTTACTTGTTCGGAAATACTGAAGAAAGGGGTAATATCATACTAGAAGCAACATGTAGAATTTCAGACCGATTCGGAGCCTACGAAATATTAACAATAAAAGAACAAGCACGGCACGTTAAAAGACGCGATAACCTCCGAAGAGATCTAAGGCCGAGCTTCTCTTCCAATTTGCGTCGTGCTCCTCTTGATTTTTCCTTACAAATTGGCCGGACGGGACCTACATGTTTTATGCCGACTCCGAACGGCATCTGCAAGGCAGATGAGTTTTCACTGAGAGCTTTTCATGGCAGAAATACACCCGGAGTGCTTGCCAAACACTGCCGAGGGCGACCCCGCTTACAAAAATTTTTTCTAATTGAAAAACCTTATTTCTAAAATTTTGATGTTGCTTTGCCCGCGGTGCGAAACCAGGGCATACGGTGTGATAGGCGGAGCATGCTACCATCACACCACGGTGGCCGCCTTCTGTCTTAATAAATAATAATAAACTGTAAATCTTTACACTATCGAAACTATCGAAAAAGTGCCAATAAAATAACTAGTTCTAAATTGGAAATCTTTATATAGCTCGGAACTGGAGAATAGGTAATGCAGTGGGTACAATTTCCACCACCTAGGACATCGCCATGTTAAATTCTCCAGTTGAAGGCATGTAAAAGAGATAGATTGGGAACTAGTTGTGGTTCCGAATGTACTAGATAGGCATCAGTTTTGAACTAGTGATTTTCCCCACATGGTAGTTCTCTTCTGACGACGCATTTCAACTACACTTGATTTGTGGTTGTTGCCGGTAGAAAAGTTTATTTTATTATGTCGCTGGTAGAGCTTTGGTGTTGACTTTTCTATTGTTAGCTTAACAATAGCAATGAAAACCGGAAAAGACAACAACAAACATCATTTGATGTAATATTGTTTGCAACAACATTGGAAAATAAACCACGTTAATGACATCAATGTAGATAGCAAATGAAAGCGAAAAGTGAGTCATTTATTGATTGCTTTATAAATAGTTTTATGGCTAATGGCTTTATTTAGAGCGTTCCCGGTAACTTTGTAAATGGAGAATTATATAACCGTAAAGCATTACCAGTGCGGGTTACCGCGATGGGGGCTGGAAACCTTAATAGAGCTACACCTACCGCTGAAAAGTGGCAACTTTTATAATGCATGAAAAGAGGATAAATGGCAACCACGTGTATCAGCTGATTCTCTCAAGCGCGCTGTCAATAAATAATAAAAATTTTAAAACTCATAAGCAGTTATTGTCTCTAATTCAATTTTTTTCGCTAAAAATTTGAAGAGTTACGAAAATATTAGCAGTGTTACACTGCCACACTGTCATTTTATGCAGTATAAAGTGTAACGCAGTTACGTTGCCAGCATGTAAAAGTTCTCACAAAAGAACGAAATACTGCCTAGAAGCGTTGCCAGCTTTTTAGAATAGAACAAAATATCTGTACAATTCTTGCGCAGCGTAAAAAAAGTATAACACTTTTTCCAGAAAAGAAGAGGTGTAAAATTTGCTTTATACTTTTGTAACTTGTACTAACCAAGTTGTTACCAGACTAGAATAACGTCACTAAAAACAGCTATTGTATTGTTGTTGTGATACCATCAGTGCCAGAAATTGTCTTTAGAAGGCGTAGACAAACCTTCTAATGAGATGTAAATATAATTTATAAAAATGGAACTGTTCTGTTTACTTACTCAATAAAGGCAATTTAATAAATAAAAGAGCTTGAGAATAGTGTTAGAAGTTTTGAAAATTGAATAACCAAATTTTGCAGTTCTGTTCATACACTACTGGAAAAGTGTTGTGAGAACTAAGAACTCGTGAAGCACAATGTGGTTGTACGTCTAGAAAACTAACGTTTTTAAATAGACTTAAGCTCATCCAGGGGTTGAAATTAAACCACAACATAGGTAACCTTACCACCAACAAACAAATTTGGTATTTTTGACCGATACCGAAAAATTATTGGTTTTTTTTACCAAGTTCATTATCGCGAGCTTTCGGATTCTTATTGATTTCTTATCGGCTTATTGTCGATGGATTACAGATTTGTCATCGAAGTTTTTTTGCTATCTGTCTCATTACAAAACCCATTGGGTTATCGCTAACAAATCTCTAACACGCTGAGAACTAAAACCCTATACTCCGAACCCCTAATTTTCGATAGCATAACGATAAAAAATCTTAAACTTTTCGATAACAAATCGACACTTTTTGACAAACTGTCGACAAATTTTCGTCAAAACAATTGATAGCAAATCGCTAAATTTTCTAGAACAAGTCGATTACTTTCTTACAGCCAATCGATATCTTTTCGAAAACACATTGATCACCCGCGTGTAAAAAACTTGTAATACTTCGGAAGGAAATCGATAATTTTTCGATTAAAAATTGAGAACTTTTCGATAACAATCCTGAATAGAATATGGGGATATCGTTGCCACTTATAACCGATATTTCCACTATTTTATAATTTTTTTTATTTCTTTTACTATGCTTTTAAAGCACAACGACAACACCTTGCTGTAGCCAAGATACGTATACGCCTCTGTGCATGGAAAACGCGTACAGTCGCCGAAAAGTTGTTCACGAAACAAGCAGCTGATGATTACTGGCCTCCATTGTCACATCTGAGGAGGGAGCACTTATTCTCACTGCTAGCTAGCGAGGGAGAAGCCAAACCCGACAACGTGTTCGCTGATGACGTAAACATGTTCCGGCACCCGAGTGTGAGAATGGCAATATACCTTTTAAGAATAACAAGGTGCCTGTTTTCGGTGTACTACTTGCCGAGCTGTTCAAACAAGGAGACGAAGAGTTGATAAAGAGCTTCGCAAAATATGGTCGGTACGAGTGCTCTGTCCAATCGATAAGAAAGGTGGTCCCGCTAAACAGCGCTAAGTTTCATGGAATCAGCTAGCTTAATATCGCGTATAAGGTTTTAGCCATCGTACTTTGCGAATGACTGAGGTCCAAAGTCAACGACTTCTGCGGACATTATCAGTGCGGTTTCAGACCTGGATATTCACGATACGCCAGGAGAAGACTTAATCGAACCACATACCATTTTTGTCGACTTAAAATCAGATTTCATAGACGACCAAATATCATGCCTTATGGGTCGCTCACATTTATGTATGGCTTGGAATTATGAAAGCTGTTAACGGAAAATGAGATGCGTCTTAAAGTACTCGAGAGAAAAGTTCTTCGGATGCTTTATGGTGCTGTCTGTGATCCGGAGCATCGAAAAATGAAGGAAGAGGATAGGCAGGTGGAAGAAAAATTGATGCTCCCAATTGGCGTCGCTTATTCCGAACCAGTGTTAGCATGACTTGCTACGAAACTGCCAAAATCGTTTAGGCGGTTAAGCGCCAATTAATGCTTGTTAAGGTATATCCTACAGGTACTGTAAAGAGTACTAGGGGAAAACCAGTTAGTAACCTGCGTTCGTGATTCGTTTCACTTGCCAAATCAAATCTCTCAAATGCTGGATGAGTAAAAAAATCGTTCCGCTTTCATCGCGAATTCAAATCGGTATATCTATGTATATTCCTAACACTTTCTTAAAATATGTATATTGAAGCGATTTTCCGTCATCTCTTTCAAATTCGCAGAACGAAAAATTACACTGATGATGGCGCAACGGCAAAACCGGTTTTTCTACAAACCAAATTTGATAAGGGATGGCCAGAAATCGTTCCAATATATATTAATTATCCACGCAATCGGAAAATCAACAAAACAAAACGAGCTCTTTTAAACTTTTGGTAAGTAATTTAGATATTCCTCCATAAAAAAGAGTGAAATTTTTTTATAAAGAAGAAAATCTGAAAAACCCTTCGGGAAAAAATTTATCAAAATCAATGCTAATTTTGATAAACCTATAAATTGTACTTTATTAGACGAAAATAGATAGTGCTACAAAATTATATATTCACAATAATTCAGAGAACTCCAAAAAAGTTCGAAATTTTCGAAAAGTTTTCATAGAGTCTATTTACGAAATTCATAAGAATTTTTTATACAAAACCAATTAATAAAACAAAGGCACAAGGAAATGTCAAAAAGTAATTGACAATGACAGATGGAGCAACGCTGATTTAATATAGTTGGTAAAGAGGAATAGGAGTAGCAATTTATCAGTCAAACAAACCATCGCTGTGTAGCAAATGGAAAGCGCAGTATGCCTAAGGCTATTGATGATGAAGGCTTAGCAACCTTCGAAATGGATCTATCTGCGCAGCAATGGCAGGTTGTTTGAAAAATTGTCTACCTTCTATTCCAAAAATAAAAAATAAATTTTCAATTATAGAAAAATACATAATTATCATAAAAATGATTGTTCTGGCCGTGAGCTCGAATCGAACCTAGAATTCTTTATCAATAGGAAGATAAAACAAAAACAATATTGAAAATATAAAACAGAAGAATTTCAGAGTTACAGTGGTTGCCATGACAACGTTGCATTACTTCCCAACCAGTTAATATCTGTAGTTAACAAGAAGTGAGTAATTTTCCGGAATCCCGTAAAATAGTTAACTATTATTTAGTTTTTATTAGCAACTAATAATTTCTTTGCAGGGATTCTATACCTATTTAATATAATTACGAACGTAAATATGTATATTTTGAGAAGCTTATTCACTTAGATATTGTTATCATTAGTTTTGCCTAAGCTTCATTTGGTAGTTGACAGTTGACAGTTTGTTGACATTTAATGTCAATTATGTTTTTGTCATTTATCAACAAAAGGAGTACAGCAAGGATATTCAGACATATATATACACTTACATAACCAAATTACAATTAGAAGTGAAATGTGAGTCATTGTTAGCAAAACTTGAAAAAGTCACTAAATATTTACCAATTAACCGGAACAGCCTTTGTGTACGTATAAAAGTATGAACAAAGGCAAAAATATTAACATATTATTATTATTTACTAAACTTGAATATTATTTATGACGGCGTTACAATTTGCGACGCAGTCAGTCTCATTCCCCCTCAAAAATTTCACAAAGGCATTCTAGGTTTACTGTCACTCACTTCATGAGGGAATGCTCATACGAATTTTTCTTCATACGACAAAATATGACACGTTGCGTTATACATAATTTGTCGCGGGTACATTCTAAACCTCCAAACCCGCTAAGGTATTAGATGCCTGCCGTCGTGGGAGGTCACGCCATGACTGTCCCAAATTTTTTCGACACGGATTGTTTAACCAATTGAACTACTCTGCAAAGAAAATGGGAGACAGCCGCGTAAAGCAAAACTTTTACACTACACGTTTTATGACTGCCTCCGAAATGGTGATAATCCCACGTAGTTGGTAGCCACCCTTTACACACAGAACGTAAGAGTAAACCAGTTGAGAACGTGTTCAAAAGGACTGCAAAGGGGAGCACTGGCAATTTCGTAGGAATTATATCAAAAGTGTCATCACTGCGAGAGGACACAACTAGAACTAGTACCGTCTCTTACCGTGATAGATAGGGTAGTTAAATTTTTCAATGAAAAGTTAAGTTAAAATATTCAGTTCCTTCTTGACCCTGTCAGACACCGCAAGCAATACTCCCATAAAAGAGAGTGGTCTAATTATGGGTGTCTCTTAAAATGAAAGTGATTGTCTTTTAGCATGCGCGATTAGAGCGCAATGGTATGGAAAGAGAACCATTGGTATTAATTCTTTAATATTGTACCTTCACATAGACAACATGCAGCCCGCCTTGCTAGGATTGACAGCTAATCCAAATGTTGCGGTAGGGCATTGTTGTAAGCTCCTTCTATGCGAAGAAAGGAACCCAGCACCAAAATGAAGAGCTGTTTTCGTAGATCTCTACTTACAATAATAAAGAAATAATTATTTAATTTCATGCAGTCGCTTACCGGTTTGATTAAAGGAATTAAATATTTTATTTTTATATTATAAGCCAAGTGTAATTTCTGTAAAGATTTATGCAGTTAAAATGACAAGTAAAGGTGTCTAAGTTTGGGTGTAACCGAGTATTATATACTCAGCGTGAGCTTCAATTGTACATTTCATCTTAATATATAAAAACACGTGCCACACCATTGAGGCCAATGGATTCCTAAACTACTGAACCGATTTTTAATTTGTTTGGCACCCCGTGTGTAGTTTGATATAACTTGAAATACAGGATAGGTCTCTAGGGTCTCGAGATATAGGCCAAAACGTGGACCCGGGCACCCCTAAAATGTGTTTATACAATATGGATATCAAATGAAAGCTGTTGATGAGTGCTTTAGTAGAGGGTAATTTCAAACCCCTTGGTCCCTAGCTTATTATTTTGCCTACGACCCTTTTAAAAATCTTTTATATAAAATTGGGCGTGGTCTTTAACCGATCTCGCCCATTTTTTCAGAAATATTTTATGCTATAAGGAAAATATGTGTACACAATTTCATTACGATATGTAAATTTTTCTTCGAGTTATGGCCCCCGAAACATAGAAAATTGCGTAGTCATAAAAGGGGCGGTGCCAGGCCCATTTTTTAAAATTTGAAGTTTTTTCTATTTATTGTTATAAATCCACTTGGGAAATGAAATACCATTGATATAAAGCTTTTTTTGCAAAGATATAGCTTGTTTTATTCGCCCATGACCCTTTTAAAAATCTTTTATATAAAAGTGGGCGTAGTCCCTTAACCGATTTCATTAATTTTTCTTCAAAGCATTCCTTATAGTAAAGGCAGCCTCTGCCGAATTTTGTTACGATAGGTTTAACGATTTTGATTTATGATTAATAATATTTGTAAAATTGATTTTATCACAAGTGAGCGGTGCCACGTCCATTTAAAAAAATTTTTTTCAATATTTTTATCAGGAGTCTCAATATCAGTCCACAGGCCAAATTTCAACAATCTAGGTGTATTATTTACTAAATAATCAGGTTTGTTGCGTTTTCCAAATGTTATGTATATGCATAAAAAGTGGGCGTAGTTATCATCCGATTTCGCTCATTTTCAATACCAATCTGGCTGGGTCCAGAAAAGCTCGTGTACCAAATTTGGAAGGTATCTCAATATTTACTAAATTTATCGTGTTAACGGACAGACAGATGGACGGACGGACGGACATGGCTCAATCATTGTTTTTTCCGATACTGATGATTTTGATATATGGAAGTCTATATCTATCTCGATTCCTTTATACCTGTACAACCAACCGTTAACCTTACTACTTACTTAATTGGCGCTTAACCGTCTAAACGGTTATGGCCGTCCAACAAGGCGCCCCAGTCGCTCCTTCGCTCCGCCAACTGGCGCCAATTGGTCACACCAAGGGAGTTTAAATCGTTTTCCACCTGGTCCTTCCAACGGAGTGGGGGCCGCCCTCTACCTCTGCTTCCATAGGCGGGTTCCGATAGAAACACTTTCTTGGCCGGAGCATCATCTTTCATTCGCATAACATGGCCTAGCCAGCGCAGCCGCTGCGTTTTAATTCGCTAGACTATGTTGATGTCTGCGTATAGCTCGTACAGCTCATCATTAAATCTTCTTCGGTACTCGCCATCGCCAACGCGTAGAGGTCTATAAATCTTTCGAAGAACTTTTCTCTCGAACACTCCCAAAGCTGCTTCATCTGCTGTTGTCATGGTCCATGCTTCTGCCCCATATAGCAGGACGGGTACGATAAGTGACTTGTAGGGTATGATTTTCGTTCGCCGAGAGAGGACTTTACTTTTCAATTGCCTACCTAGTCCAAAGTAGCACTTATTGGCAATATTGATTCTTCGCTGGATTTCAGTGCTGATGTTGTTGCTAGTGTTGATGCTGGTTTCCAAATAACGAAGTCATTTACTATTTCGAAATTATGGCTGCCAACAGTAGCGTGGTTGCCAAGGCGCATATGCGCTGACTCTTTGCTCGATGACAGCAGGTACTTCTTTTGTCCTCATTCACCATCAAACCCATCTTTACTGCTTCTTTTTCCAGTTTGGAGTAAGCAGAGCTAACAGCGCGGGTGTTTAGGCCGATGATGTCAATGTCATCAGCATATGCCAGTAATTGCACGCTTTTATAGTATATTGTTCCAGTGCGGTTAAGTTCTGCAGCTAGTATAATTTTCTCCAGCATCAAATTAAAGGAACGCACGATAGGGGGTCACCCTGTCTGAAACCTCGTTTAGTTTAGAACGGCTCGGAGAGGTTCTTCCCAATTCTGACTGAGCTGATGGTGTTGCTCAACGTCATTTTGCACAGCCGTATAAGTTTTGCGGGGAAACAAATTCAGGCATAGCGGCATATAGGCAGCTCCTTTTCGTGCTGTCGAAGGCGGCTTTAAAGTCGACGAAGAGGTGATGTGTATCGATTCTTTTTTCACGGGTTTTTTCCAAGATTTGGCGCATTGTGAAAATCTGGTCGATGGTAGATTTACCAGGTCTGAAGCCGCACTGATAAGGTCCAATCAGCCGGTTCACTTTGGGCTTCAAACTTTCGCACAATACACTTGAAAGGACCTTATATGCGATATTGAGAAGGCTGATTCCACGATAGTTGGTGCATTTTGCAGTATCCCCCTTCTTGTGGACTGGGCAAAGAACACTTAGATTCCAACCGTCGCGCATGCACTCTTCCGCCCATATTTTGCTAAGAAGCTGCTGCATGCGCCTTACCAACTCCTCGCCGCCGTACTTGAATAGCCCCGCAGGCAATCCATCAGCGCCTACGGCCTTGTTGTTTTTCAATCTGGTTATTGCTATTCTAACTTCGTCATAATCGGGCGGGGGGATATATATTCCATCATCATAGATTGCGGGATCGGGTTCTTCATCTCTGCGCGCTGAACTGCTGCCTCCATTTAGGAGAACAGAGAAGTGTTCCCTCCATAATCTATGCACTCTCTGCACATCACCGTTAACCAATCAAAGTTATATACTCTGTGTGCAAACCACGCTGAGTATAAAAAATCAGTGAATACAACCATGTGCATACCTATGTACTTATGGGATCAGGCAAAAAAATCGCACATAGCTTTGGTTACGCATCGGTATGTGGTAGCTTTATTTGAAAGCATTTATGACCATTTCAGACTTTTGCCCCTATAACGGACGGCTGCAGGCGCAAATGCAATTTTTGTAATATACCCACAAATATATTTACACAAATAATTGTACTTTACATATAGTATGCATCTGCGAGCATATATACATACATATGTACCTTCTTGTATATTACCAGATACAGAAATGTGAAAAGGGGGATAAAATAATATGAATTAAGTACGAAACAAGAAAAAAGCAATCACAAAAATTACTTAGCAAGCGCGAAAAAAACGCATAGAGCTGGGCTGGACAGCATAACTAAATAAGTATCGCCTTCAGTTTCTTTGTCTGTGTCTCATCTACGAAGCAAATTTACTCAATGAAGTGAATCGAAGTGACTCAATTAGTAAAGTCGCAAGTTAAGTGTAGAAACAAACTTATGGACGCAAGAAGGCATTAAATGCTGAAAACAAGACGCCCATCGCCTTACATATAGATGAGTTGAGATCGTAGGCAATTGAAACCGAAACTGGAGACAGGCCTCTAAAAATTCCAATGACGTGAATGCCAACACAAAAAATTAGCGCTGTGTAGGATACGGAAAGTGAACTGGTTCAAATTAAAAGATTGGAGTAAGTACGTCACTCGGTTCTTCAATAGCATAACTGCTGCTAGTGAGAAATTGACGATAGACTATTCTTCACTTATTTTCTCTAACGCAGTGTGCCTCACAGCGGCGAAGCCACGGGTTTGACACCAGGACAACCACGAACGCTAGGACTGAAAAGTTTGTTGCTCTCCTGTGACAAATAAAAACTCGTTTTAGACCATTATTGCCCAGATCGATGCTTCCCGATTCTGAATAGCTGGTGGTGTTACTCAATGTGTTGCAAAGCGGCATTTAGGCAGCATAAAATCAACGACGTTTTTAATGCGTGCCATTTCATTTAATGGTCTCTTTATATCTTTGATGGATTTACCAGACCTGAGGGCGCACTTAAAAGGTGTAATCAGTCGGAGGGGCTGATGCGGCGACAGCTAATCCAGATTGGTGCAATATTTTAATATTTTAGCAGGTAATGTCTCAACAGATTCTGGGATTGCGGTCAGCATCTTTCCTGGTTCGCTGCTTACCTGCTTCATTGCTGTCATCGGCTTAGAAGGAAGAGATTGTTCCCCGCGCAATCTAAGCACTCCCTAGACATGGGTCACCAGGTCACTGTTTTCTATGGGAATTCACCCCAGTGTTCAAACCATCACACTTTTGCCGTAGTAGCTCCAACTGTTCATACTAACGTGTTTCCGTTTATTTTTATTTTTTTGGAAGACGCCTCGCTTCCTTCCGATTTTGTTTAAAAAGTACTTGTTCCACTTGAATGGACCCGTATGCGAAAATAGCATACCTGTACCACAGTACCCTTAGGGGTACAAAGGGGCCTACCCGAAAGTATCAGTTAAGGTGTAAAGAGAAGTAGAAAGAGGACCAGTCTGACGGAACCCGTGTAGGCATAAACAGCTAGAATTCTACAGAAAAACTGTCCTAAAAATAAGCAGTTAGCTTAGTCAGGCAGCGTAGCCATTAAAGGAACCACGTTTTGCCAGTCATGCCATCCAATGGTATCTAGCTCTGAATTTTTTTCGACCATCGCTATAGAAAAACGTTCAGGTCTTTGCAATAAAATAATCAAATAAAAATGCAAAATTGTTTATTTAGCTCATTTAAAACTGACTTAAAGTTAAATTGTAGTTAGCTACTTTTCCTGCAAGGAACCTTTTCGGATAATAGCACTTGATAAAGCTAATATTCGATTTAGACTTGCCCTTTAGCGTGAATATGAAAAACAGCATTCACTGGATAAATAAGCCAATTCGCAAACATATGACGATCCAGTTTCATATACATACATTCATCCAAACGACAAGGCAAATCATTGTGCGAATTCGATGAAGTTAGAAAGACAAGGGAATCGTGTACAAAATATGTTCAAAAGGCGAACACTCATTTGCAAAACTGCTGATAGACAGTAGCACCAGTAGCTGAGTGAAGAAGATAATAGTAGTAGTTACACTTCAGAAGTAGCCTTTGCCTTTGCGTACTCATTGTGGCAACATTCCACAACGACATTTAAGACAGCATTTAGAGCAGCAAATTCATCTAGGAAATAGACAACTACAAACACGCATATGTACATATAGTATAAGTAGACCTGCCCTGTTTGCAACGCACTTCAATTAGCGCTATTTTTGAACATTTTTGTTGCAACTTAATTTAAAAAGAATTGGGAAACTAACTTCATTTTCAAATATCTAACTATTATTTCTCAAATACATAAGAACTGAAGGTAGATATTGCACATAGATGAAACGAAGTGAAACCAAAAAGTCATTATTAAATACCTCTGAACTCCTACTAAAGTAAAAAACAATCATTTTGGAAGAGTTCGATCAACAAAATGTTTATATCGCTCATGGGCGGAACGAAATGGAATTGAACCATATTTCTTAAATAATTCTCAACTCCTACTCAAAGGCTTAGCAATCATTTTAGAAGAGTTGGCACACTTAACGTGGTCATTGCAAGGCAACGAAAAGAATCGGAACGTATTTGTTAAATGCTTCTCAAGTCCTACTCAAGTTAAAAACAAACATTTTAGAAAAGGTCGAGAAAAATTTTCAAATAAATGTTCATTTTAGTGCGCCTCTTACTCATAAGTCAATTTCAATTTGCAAATCGTCCATTAACTACTTGATAACGAAATCTATCATTCGAAGCTAATTCACCTTATCTTATCAATTAATACACTGAGGGAAAAACAGCTTCGTAAAAATAACTCCGAACGGTGACAATACATTTTGCATTGTTGTCTAATTTCGAGCTCAATTCAAATTTTTACCGCTTAAAATAACGTGTTTTTAGTTGATTTAAATGACAAATGGTCAATTTAACAATATTCGTTGTTAAATAACTTCAGAACGTAGCTTATTTCATTTCAACATATACTTTTTAAATTGATATGGCTGCATTGTCAAATCATAGTGGTCGTTGTTGATCTGACGCTGAATTGTTTACAGCTGGTTGCAAAGCAACAACAAAATACATTCACGGCTACCGGTGATATTTTTTTTGCTTTCATTGCGACTTATACTTTCGGCGTCATTACAGCGTTAATTAATACTTTTATTTCCTGAAAATTCAATTCAATGGAAAGTGTGACCGTTTTTAGTGAAGTTATTTATGCAATAGTGGCGAAGTAATTAACATTACTGATATGCCACCTTTAAGTAAGAAGAAAAGGGTGATGAAAAGGTGAAGGCTTTACTAAAAGACTTTGAATTGGAAGGTGTTTTTGACCTTAACATGTGAGTAAATGTGCTGTTTCTTATTGCTTGTATCATTTTAATTGTGTTCCTAATATTGCAGCTGCACAAGTGACTTACGAGAGTTTAAAATATTTACGAGCGGAAGATTTAAAGGTAGCTATTCCATCATTGGGGCTAAGAGAGCAATTCCGAGAAAAGCTGTTCATGTGGAAAAAGCAAACGGTAAGGCCTATTGAGCATAGTGAGCGGTGAGTTATTTTAAATTATTTAAAATTTAACAAATTCCTATCAAATACCGTTTATAGGCCATGCAGTCTTAGTTTCACAAAGCTTCCGCTTGGGCCAGCCGGCAAGTTTCCCCAAAATTTAATTCCTCAGCGACGTTTTTATCATGCTAAAGCAGGTAACATTCTGGAGTATGGAGAACCCCTTAATTAGTAATTAAAGATTCTTTTGCCGTCAAAATTTATTCACAAAAAACCAAAAGTGACCCGGATCCATTCAAAATCTGGGGCCGGATACATAGTATTGTAACGAATTTTGTGCAAGTCCTCTTATTTGCAACATTCTACAACGTTTGGATCACTAAGCTGTTGAATAAATAACTCCACTATTTAAAAATGCAAAATGGCCTTTATTAAGTACTCCACAATTAATACTTATTCTTCGCAACTGAGAGCTTGCTTAAATCAGACTGATTGTCGTGCCTCTACTGTTGCTGCATTTTATACTGTCTGGTTTCCTAATTGCATATTTCTAGGCTTTTCTATTCTAGAATTTACTAGTTAGTTATCTCCTATAAAATTACTACGTTTAATAGCTTCTCATATGCGCGTGTATTTGTGAGTAATTCTTGCACAAACCATTGCCTACTTTTGGGAGCATATCAGATATATGCATGTGTTTGTACGTTTTCTGTCCGCCGCTTGTATGGACATATGGGTAGACATAATGATTCATTTGTTGATGTGCATACAATTAACTGCTTAGTATCGGCTTAGAGATGACAGTACCCCTTAGTGTTGCTAATATTCATAACACTGCCCTCCACCTAAGTCTGATCGTCCCGATCAGAAAAATTTCCTGATCTAAACGCCGCTAGCAACTCCAAATGTACCACTTATCTATTTCGTGGTTTCCCAATGGTTTTTATGCGGTAGATGGTATCACTGATCTTCTTCACAACTTTGTACGGGCCTTCCAACTGCACCGAAATTTGGATGGAACACCTTTCCGCCGGTGAGGGTTGTTTAACAGTACCAAATCTCCCTACAAGAACCCTTCCGAATTATTGTTCTCATCGTACCTGCGTTTCATCTTCCTACTCATTATCCGTGATCGTTCCCTCGCACTCTGTTGTTTTGCAGTGAATTACTTCGCAGAGCTTGTGCCTGACGGATTGGCTTTGCATCATCAGTACCGTCTTGATGTTTCCAACAGTAGAGCGCACTGGCTTGAAACCACCCTTGCGTTCTTTTTGAAAAATTCTTTCAGTCGTTTTAGTGCGTTCATTAGGGTTTGTCAATGCCAGTGTTTTTCTCGCAGGTATCTTTGATTTTGCCTTGTTTGGCCCATTCGTTCCATCAACCTTTACCTTTGACTTTCGTGGTCTTTGTCGACTCTTCTCCACCAGTACTCGATTACTGCTGAACCCTTTTTCTAAACTGAAGTTAAGTGGCAAATCCTGGTTCTCATAGCACATAATCTTTCTCCGCATATCGATCCTGATGTCATGGTCAACCAAGAAGTGCACTCCCAATTGACTTCATCACCGATCTCCGCACAACGAATTTGTGTAGAACTGTGACCTCTCCAATTAAGACTTCACATATCACTTCTCCCCGGACTTGGTTATACTCGCCAGTAACCGTACGCAACCTTGCTCCATGTAACGGTTTTACTCTCCTGTCGACCAAGTCAGATCGGTTTAAGGAATGAGATGCGCCCCGTATCTACAGTCAGTACACGTTCTTTGCGATCCACATTCCCTCTGACGGTAAGACCGCTCGATTTGCTACCAATTTGCGACACAGATATCACAGGACATTCAATAGCTGGAGAAAGTTTTCGATCTTTACATCTGACTCGCTCTTGCTTATCTCCTCCAGCTTTGCGTTTACGGCAATCGCAGTTGGAACTACCAGGACCGGTGATGCAATGACGAGCAATGTGATCTGTATTACCGCACTGGAAACATTTGAATGCACCATTATTCTCTGTTGCGTTCCTTTTAAAGCTTCTAAAATTTGCGTCTAGCCACTCTGGCCTTTCTACTTCTACACGGCGTGCTTTGAAAACTGGCTTACACAGAAGCGACGCTGTTTCCTGAATCAGAGCATGTGATACCGTTTCTGCGAATGTTGGCTTTGGGTTTGCGTATGTAGTTCGCTTTGTTTCGACGTCCCGTATGCCACTTATAAAGCTCTGAATCTTTACCCTTTCAGTGTATTCCACGGGGTGCGTTCGCATTCGCTAAATGTGGCAGCCTTCCAACATACGACGCAAACCCTTGCAATGTTTCACCAAGCCTCTGGAAGCGGTTCAGTAACTCCATTTGGTATATATGTGTCCTATTCCCGGTTCCGTATCGTCTCTCTACAGCGCCCATCAATGCTTCATAACAGTTCCGTTCGCCCTCTGGGATGGTCTGTAAGATCTCAGCAGCTGGTCCTTTCAATGCCATGAAGAATGCAGCACTTTATCTTCAGCATTCCAGTTGTTCACTGTTGCGTTCTCTCAAATTGTAGCTTAAAGACCTGGAAAAGAACAGAACCGTCAAAGGATGGTGTTTTTACCTTTGGATTACTCGCTGAAACTGTTGGGCGATTTTATTTGCAACTCCTGTATACGACTTCTCAAAGCTTCTATCTCGGCATCCATTTTGTCCCAGAGCTGCACAATTTTAGTATTCTGTGCTTCTAACTGCGAAGACATTTGTGCCACCTCCAATGATAAGCGCTCCCCTTGTGCATCCATCTTGGATGTAATCTGTGTCGACATTTCTGAAATACGCGCTTCTTCTGCTTTAAACTGCTCAGCCAACTCAGATGTCATATATGTCTTCTGTTCTTCCAGTTGGGATGTCATATATGTCTTCTGTTCTTCCAAAGACATACTCGTCCACATTAATTCCTTCCAACTCTAATACCTCTCGTAGCCGTGCTTGAAGTTCGATCTCATTGCCGGTTGCATTCTATTCACGGTTCTCCAACTCCTTTTTCAGTTGCTGGATCCTTAATTCACTTAACTTTGCCATGTCCAAGTTGTATTCCCAATCTTCGGAATTATTCAACAATTCCTCTTCTGACACCAATTGTAACGAATTTTGTGCAGATCCTCTTATTTTCAACCTTCTACAACGTTCGAATCACTAAGCTGTTGAATAAATAACTCCACTATTCAATAATGTAAAATGGCCTTTATTAAACTACTTCACAATTAACACTTATTCTTCGCAACTGATAGCTTGCTTAAATCAGACTTATTGTCGTGCCTCTGCTGTTGCTGCCTTTTATACTGTTTGGTTTCCTAATTGCATATTTCTAGGCTTTTCTATTCTAGAATTTACTAGTTAGTTATCTGCCATAAAATTACTATGTTTATAGCTTCTCATGTGGGCGTGCATTTGTGAGTGATACATGCACAAACCATTGCCTACTTTTGGGAGCATCTGAGATATATGCATGTGTTTGTACGTTTTCTCTCCGCTGCTTGTATGGACATATGGGTAGATATAATGATTCATTTGTTGATGTGTATACAAGTCACTGCTTATTATCGGCTTAGAGATGGCAGTACCCCTTAGTGTTGCTAATATCCGTAACAGTATTTTACTCGTCTACACGATCGACAGTATTTCTTCGCGGAACACCTGCTTGCATTAGTGTGTGTGTGTACAACAAAACCACCACTGTTTTTTGGGAATATATTTTGCTAGAAATAAATTTTTTTGTTTTCGCTTCTGGATTCTTAATATTGGTGTCAAAGCGCGTCTTTTGATATCCCCTCGATAATTTTACATAAAAATTAGGGGCTGCACCGCTTTTTAATAATTTACCTCAAACAGCATGACCTATTATACAGCATACGAGGCACGCTTTCATTAACCCTATACACCTAACCTTCGTCGAATCGTCGACCAGGAGATAGAAATATCGTTGTAACTTTTTAATATGCAGGATGATCGCCATACCTTTCTTGTCAACTCAGTATTCATTGAGCTCTCTTGAGAAGCGTACGTGTGAGGCGCGTAGTTGGGTAGTTTTTTGAGATTCCGAGAAATTGTACGTCATTTCGACGAATGCTTAGTATTTGTGTACTTTTTTTACAATTGTGTAGATTTTGTGACAGTTTAGTATTTTTATTGATGTATTTTTTTTAATGCCGTCAAGAGGAGTGTCATCTGAGGAATCTATTCTTCGATTCTTATTGGAGGAAGAAGATGCCAGTGTGTTGGATGACTCGTCTGGCAGCGAACTTGAAGATAATGTGGAGCTTGATGGTGTAGAAAGCGATCACGTAGACGATTATTCTGATAGTGTGGATAACTCCCTAAATACACAAGAACAATCTTCTCTTGTTTATCTGGACCATTCACTAGAGTCGCGTTCTCCTTCAGTTCAACTTTCAAACAACAATCCATGTATTGTAAGCTTATCAAGAAGTAACATTCGTAGTCGCTCACGACATACTTGGGCTACAAGTAAAGGGAGTAGCTCAAAAAGAACATCTTAAATTAATATTGTACGTGTTGCTAGAGGACCTGCCCGTTCTATCAAAAATATAACTGATCCACTTGCATTATTTGAGCATTTTATGACTGATCAAATGTTAGAAGAAATTGTGAAGTGGACAAACTCGGAGATTACAATCAGGAAAGAAAACTATGAGCAAGCTAAATTTTCACAGAGTGAAACTAGCAAATTTGAGATAAGAGCTCTGATTGGTATTGTAGTATTAACTGCAGTGTTGAAAGATAATTATTTGACACTCAACGAATTGTTCAATATAGAGTATTCTGGGACTAGATATATATCGTTCATGAGTAAAAAGAGATGCGACTTTCTTCGGTGTCTACGTTTCGAGGATAAAATCTTACGATTACAAAAGCACACAGAAGATCCTTTTATACCCATAAGAAACATTTGGGAATTACTCACGGCTCAGTGCCATCAAAACTGTATGCCTGGAACAAATGTCAGAATTGATGAGCAATTATTAGCGTTTCGTGGTAGATGTAAATTTCGGACGTATATTTCGAATAAGCCGGCAAAATATGGCGTTAAATTGGTTATGATGTGTTACAGTGGCACTAGATATATGATTGATACTATGCCCTATCTTGGAAAGAATCAGATACTGGAGGGCTGCATTTAGGAGATTATTTCGTCAAAGAACTTACTCGTAGTATACATGGCTCAAACAGAAATGTTACCATTGATAACTGGTTTACGTCAATACCACTAGCGCAGCAGCTACTTCAGCAGCCTTATAAGTTGACAATTGTAGGAACATGGCGAGCAAACAAAAAAGAAATCCCAGAAGAAATGAAAAATAATCGGTTGAGAAATATCAATACATCGATGTTTTGTTACGATGGCCCACTTACTCTACAGTCATACAAACCTAAACTCTCTAAAATGGTTTACCTATTATCATATTGCGATGAAGAGGGATCGGTGAATCCGGAAACAAAAAAGCCGTCTATGGTCGAGTTTTATAATAGTTTTAAAGGTGGAGTAGACACGTTCGAAATGTGCTCAGTAATGTCATGCAACAGAAAAACCAATCGATGGCCAATGTGTGTCTTTTATGGTATGATAAATATATCTTGTATCAACAGCTACATACTTTATTGCCATAAGGCTTCTGTACTGGGACAATCAATAATTACCCGGCGTGAGTTCATGAAGCAGCTGCATTCAAAACTTGTAGAACCTTGGCTCAAAACCCGATTAGAGTGTCGCACAATGCCACGGAATGTAAAAGACAATATTCTACATGTATTAAAAGGAAATGGGCTCAAAGGTCACGATGACAGTCTGCCATCAACCAGCAATGAGTTTCAGCCAGTAGAAGTACCCAATTCCAATAAGAGAAGAATCTGTAATCCTCGCTCATATAAAAAGAGACGTATGACAAAGTCATCATGCTCGAAATGCAATGCTGCAATTTTGGTGAACACAAAATCGACTTTTGCACACAATGTGCTTCAAAAAATTTGCAATGGTTTTTTTTTCATATTAATAATAGAATATAGTTAAATATCGCCAAAGAAGAGGCTGTTTTTGTCGGGTTTTTTTTTAGATTTTATAAGTATGTTATCTCACAATGATCTCAAAAGAGAGCGTTTTATAAAAGCGTAGATTATGAAAAAATATACTAACAAAAAATTTTATTTATTGTGTGTTCTACTTAAGATATACTTGGTTAATATAACTGCGTGTTAAAACTTCAGAAATATATATTTTAACCCGATTTTATATATCGCGAATAGCTCGTCGAAATGACGAATGGTTATGTTTAAAAGGGCAGCTTACAAGGTTATGTGTATAGGGTTAAACTTCGATTAAAATCATTAAACTTCAAGGAAAATTTTTTAACTTGAAATTAATTTTTATAGTTTAGCGCTGATGATGACACAAATTCCATGGATTCAAGTATTACAAACTTTCTTAATACATCGGAAACTTTAGACGGTTCAAACAATAATATCTCGGCTTGCCTTACCTATATCAAAAAGGGAAATAAGTTGTGAGATGAAGTTCAGTTATATTAATAATGCATTTATATTTGTTATAATATAAATTATACGATTTTTCTTCTATTTCTAATTTAAATCGAAAAATTAGAATTTTGGTTATAGCAATTAATCGCATACATTTTTACTAACCACGTTGGAGCTCTTTAAATATTATTTCTTTTTATCGTAACCATATATGTAATACTCCTATATTGCTACAAAAGGCTGGGTACATTCCCAAACATCAGAGTGCCGATATATTGCTGTGTAAACGTTTTTGTTTTTGTATTCAATAGTCGAATGTACCTAAATTAAAATTTTTTCTTGCCACACTTATGCTGCTAAAATCACAAAAATTTTATAGGCTGTCTTGGTTTGATTTCGAATTCAAAACACATTGCGAGAATGTTCTATTAGCAATATAGGAGTATTACATATCGTTGCCCGCTTGCCAGGAGCATGAATGTGCCAAAATGAAAATGTTGGGAAATCGATTTTCAAAGTTTATTGTTCCCTAAAAATTAGGAGAATTAGTTTCTAATGTAAAAGTGTACCCATATATTATATTCACACTATGCTCTATCAACTGAGGTAATTGCTCTGCTCGCATCGCTTCTATATTCCGAGATTTAGCACATTCATGTTTCCGGCACAACAAAAATTTTAAAAACTGATCTAATTTTTTGTTAACACAGCTATACAAAAAAATTAAAAGTAGTCGGATCAGGTAATGCGACTCATGTTTTCTATACATTTTGATGCGCTGAATCCAAATACGCTATAAAAATTGTCCCAAGTGGTCATGGTATGGCTTTAACCTCAAAACACGTAAAAAAAGCACTACAGATTGATTTTTAAATAAGGTTAGGGCCAAGCCAAGATCTGCTAGGCCAACTCCGTTGGCGGATTGGGATTCGGAGCATCACACTACTTTGGAAAACATCCACGGCTTTGGCTTATCGAAAGTATGTATGTAAATGAAAAAGTTACACATTCAATTAAATTTCATATACACTAATGTGTTTTTATTTAAGATATTATTGCAAATTTAGAACTAGTTCTTATTCTCATCAGAATCTGAAATATTGGGTTTGGGTAAAGCGTGCTCTCAAGATTTTTATAAAAAGAACGATATTCTTTTGATATAACCAGTTTTTCACACAATTTTTTTAAGTATTTTAGTTTTGATTCGAGAAGAGGCAACGGCTTCGAATAAATCGGTTTGTCTTCATTTAAACAACTATTTTTTTTTCGGATATTCAGCTATTAAAAATTCTTCATCGGCATAATTTTTTATGAAGAATACCTTATACAGCTCATCTTTTGTGAATTTCAACTAGCATATATATCGCATGGATAGTTTTATAGCTCCCTGAGTAAAATAATTATAAATAAAAAAATCCTCATACAATTGTGTGTGAACCGCAAAAAGTTTTGGTGAGTTACGAGTTCGTGTCCAACATTCAGGCAAGTATACCGGAACATTCGAACATACGAATGTGTGCTGTTCTAACTTTTTTCAAAAATTGTTTAGCCATGTCAACGAATGTGTCATACAAACAGGAAAATCATTGCCTTGTTGCCAGCCAGAAACAACAGAAACAACTTTGTGCGATTGAATTGTACATTCATGAAAATGGCACTGAAAATTATTGGGGTTTCCATGTGCGTAGGAAGCTCTAGATTTAAGTAGAACCTAGAGAATCTAAAGGGTAATATAACACAAAATCGGAAACATTGCATATTCATGCTTCTGGTTAGTGGGCGGCGATATATGATCGCAACTTTGTTTAAATTTAACGAAAAAAGTAAGCATATAAAAAAACCAAAGATAAAAAGTAAAATAATTAATTGGCGCTTAATCGTTTAAACGGTTATGGCCGTCCAACAAGGCAAGCCACTTTTTCGTTGAGTTAACTGGCGCCAATTTGTAACACCACGGAAATTGAATTCTTTTTCCACCTTTTTCTTCCAGCGGAGGCGGAGAATGATCTTTCCTTCACATAACATAACCTAGCCAGCGTATCCCCTGAGTTATGTAAATGTAACCACACCCCTAATCCTACATATACTTATAGTACTACTACATAATTTACCAATTTACCTTCTTTGCATTCATTACCCTACAATTTCTAATTTCTCAATATACTACTCAGTTACTACTTACTATATAACCGTTATCCTCTCATCAGACTTTGCTTATAAATTCCTTTTCTTCTTAGCTTTAATATTTATTACACTCTCAATTAGCTTACCAAATATGAATATATATTTTTAACTCTTACCTTAGTTTTAAGAATAAACACTAATCAATCAATGTTTAACTCTTAACCTGCGCGGATCGTTTTGTGACAATCAATAATTTAAGCAATTAAAATATCTATTAAAAAAAACGTTAAAAGTGAATTTTAAATAAACAAACAATATTTAACAGAAACAAAACGTTTCTTTCTCATTTAATTTATTTATGAATGTATGTATGTGTACAAACATCGTGCACTTGCATCAAACTCCTGGGTTTTAATTTACTGGACTAAGTTGATGCCTGCGTAAAGATCCTACAATTAAATCTTCTTCGTTACTCGCTGTCGCCAAGAGGTTTGTTAATCTTTTTAAGATATTCTCTCTCGTACACTCCCAGAGCCGCTTCATCTGATGCTGTCATGGTCCATGCTTCTGCACCATATATCAGGGCGCGTACGAAAAGTGACTTGTAGAGCATAATTTTGGTTTTCTGAAAGAGGACTTTACTTTTCAATTGCCTAGCTAGTCCAAAGTAGCATTTATTGGCAGGACTGATTCGCTGGATTTCAGAGCTGATGTTGTTGTTTTTGTTAATGCTGGTTCCCAAATAAACGAAATCTTTTAACATTTCGATTGCGGAATCTTTAATTGCTGGTAGTTTATTTGAATTTAGAGTGGGGATACGGTAATTCGAGAATTATTAATTGAACTAGCATGAGTTCAACTAGCGCCGTTTGGGCATCACATAATACTGGGTTCAAACACACACCAAATTGGCAATTTATACTGTTTGGGCAATTTATTACGCAATTTGTCATATAATAAATTGCCAATTTAAAAAAATTGCGTAATAAATTGTTTCAAACTGCAAATGCAACATTGTAAAGTGTGTTTATTGAGTATACTTAAACGTCAGTTACGCATGGCTGAACTATATGGTTGGCTCATTTCATCAGCTGATTTTATGTCTTTCCTTTCACTGGAGTAGGGATCGTCAAAAGAACATGGCAAAATCAAAATGAAACCAAAACATTGAACACATTTTCTTACAACACACAAAAATTTCAAAGTTTTATGTTTTCATTCCATTCCATTCACATAATACCAACACGCACATTTTGACAGTCTCAACAAAGATATGTTGTTACTGTAGAGATGAGCCAACCAGCTATCAAATTACTATTGTGTAAGCTAAATAGAGTTGTATGAACACCACTCAATTTAAATCGAAATAGCCTCAATTTATTTTTCTGTTTGAACATAGTATAAGACTATTTTTCTCAAATTATAAAAGATACCGCA
Organism: Eurosta solidaginis; assembly: GCA_029619165.1. Taxonomy (NCBI): domain Eukaryota; kingdom Metazoa; phylum Arthropoda; class Insecta; order Diptera; family Tephritidae; genus Eurosta; species Eurosta solidaginis. The sequence goes on from JARSSU010034303.1 coordinate 28,415, forward strand.
AATTAAATTGAGTAAATACATATTAGCACTTTCTCCTTTGAGTATTTTTTCTTTTCTTTATTGGGTACATGCAATCAGTAACTGACAAATGAACAAAGCTACAAATGTCAACTGTAGTAACAACAACAATATAAGAAACAAAAATTTAAATTGCGAAGAATATTTGTACACACGGTAGTATCAATCTTGTCAGTTCGATGAGAATAAGTGGCTTCCTCACGTTTTTGCTATGTGGAATGTTGAAATATTTCAGTTGGCCAACTTTACGAGGGCTAACTTACCAACTGTGGCATGCAGTTCTCGCCAGTTTGTTGGGATTAGTATTTGTTTATGAGTGCGTGTGTATCGCCTCTGCATTGCAGTACGTCAAATGTCACTTGAGAAACGACAACTTTGATGTATGCGAGTCACATTGATATGCAGACTTGCTACAATTGAAGTTAAATTTTACACAAATGGATGAATTGAAAAAAGAAGTGATTCATATAACGAGTGGAAAATGGCAATGAAAAGTAATAATTTTCAAGTAATCTCGAATTACTTAGTTGGCATTGTGGCATGCAAGACAATGTGGTATTTTGAAATACTTTTGCGCTACGATTATGTAATTTGTGCTGCATAATTGAGCTTAAGACTGAATATACATTTATCAAAATTTGTTATTTTGGCTACGTTAGCAGGGTTGTCAAATATTCACACCATAGAACCGGAACGGTGTAGACCGAATGTCACCAAAATTAAAACTGTGACTGTTTTGATAAGAGTAAAATCATCATAGTGTTAATTGTTTAGTCGTTGAGTAACGAGCAACGAGGCAAGTCGTATGCATGTACGTTTGCTAACACTTCATATGGCACAGCTGCAGCATGGCATTTTTTAAGTAGTTTCTCCACATATTTTCAGTACCGATTAGAATGCACACTGCGTTTGTTTCTCCTAATAAGAAGAATGCAGTGTCCATTTGTTGGTATGATTTTTTTTGAAGTGGAAAGATTTTAGTTTCCACCAATTTATGGTATGAAGGGTTAAATGACATTCTGGTTCAGCGAAAGGTTTTGTGCTTTATTTTCAAATGCCAGTTTTTGTTTGACAGGTATGAAATTTATTTAAAATCAAATCAAGTAGAATGCCAAGCCTACAAATTTAAACTCAATTTGCAACTCATTCAACCTAACGTTTTTTAATATGATGGATTTAATATTTATCACTATTTAATTGTGTAGTTTTTTAAATCGGTTTTATATAGGGTCGTGAATGTTCATGAATGTTTTTATGTTTGTATGTATGTACTATATCTATAAACGTTATAAAATAAAGTCGCTAAATATCATGTACGCACATCACTTCACACAGAATGCTCCGATTTTAAAACAGTTTTTTGCATTTTAAAGCTTAGCTACGAGATATAATTTGAAGGTACATATTATAGGGGCGTGGCAAATTTCCAAAATGTAGTAAAATTGTGCGCCCAAATTGCTTTTGAGTGAGGCATGATGCGACACATACGTAGATACATAGCATTCGCTGCGTTATTTAACTTCGGGAGTACATTTATATGTATGGCTGTATGTATGTATTTTCATTTTATATCAGCTTGACATATTTATGCTTTGTTGCCAAGTTAATGCAACATAAATGGTTAAGAATGCTTACATCTCTTGAAAAATATTATTTCGTTAAAACTATTGAACATTTCCTTAAAATTCTTAACAAAAGTTTTATTTTTTGGTATTTTTGCATGTATCGCTATCACTATCACTATCACTATCATATATAGTATAAAACAAGTCGCTTTTTCTGTCCCTATGTCCCTTTGAATGCTTAAACCATTAGAACTACGCAACGGATTTTTGAAACGCTTTTTTAATAGATAGAGTGATTGAAGAGGAATGTTTGTATGTATAATAACATCCATTAAATAGTGGAGAAATACTGTTACTTTTGAAGTTTCTAATGTGATATATATTATGTATATATATATAAAAGGAAGTGTTGTTAGTTACACTATTTATAAATCAAGAACGGAAGAACAGATTTGGCTGAAAATTAGTGGAGGGGTAGCTTAGAACCAGGAGACAAACATAGGATAGTTTTTATCCTGTTCTGGCTGGGTCTTGAGATCAAAACGTGACATGGTAATCCTGGGATATGTTCGTACAATATGAGTACTTTGATGCGGGGTATTTTTCGTACCCGTGGGTCGTGGACTATGGTCTCGACATATGGGCGAAAGCGTGGACGTGTTTTTACGTTATGGGTATCAAATTGAAGCTGTTGATGAGTGCTTTAGTAAAGGGTAGTTGTCATACCTATTGGTGACTAGGGTCTCGAGATATAGGTCAAAACATGGGCCAGGGTAACACTAGGATGTGTTTTTACATTATGGGTATCAAATTGAAGCTGTTGATATGTGCTTTAGTACAGAGTAATTTATACCGTTGGGTGACTAGGGTCTCGTTATATAGGGCAAAACGTGGACCCGGATACCCCTAGAATGTGTGTGTAATATGGATATCAAATGAAAGCTGTTGTTGAGAGCTTTAAAGTAATTTTCATTGTGATATTCGATTTAGTGCATGCGAGGCCGAAACAAAGACATGAACTAATAATACCCACATACCTATGTACATACGTCCTATACGAATTGCTGGAAATCTGGTATATAAATTTACCTATATTAGTATTTACGATCCTTTTTCCGGGAAGTAGACCAGAGACGGGCTGGGAATGGGATTAGGACTAGGACTGGGACTGAAACGCGGAGTGGGACTGGGACTCGGAATGGGACTGGAACAAAATACATACCCCCTCTGGGACTGGCAATAAGGGATGAAAAATAATGGGAAAAACTTGTGAGAAGAGAAAAGAGGGAAGGAGAAGGAAGCTTAGAAAGAGATAGAGTGGGACGAAGATAGAGATAGGTGAAGCGAAAAAGACGGAGGAAGGAGTGAATAAAAGGATTAAGAAAGAGTTATGATGGGGGGGGAGGCGAGAGTAGAGTTAGACGGAAAAAGCTTATTAAAATGTATGCAGATAGACCAAATTTAGGGCAGAACAACGTCTGCCGGGTCTGCTAGTATTGCTATAAATATTTAACTACATACCTCGTCCAAGGAGCCGCCGGACCTAAGCGATAGGCTGCATATATATACTGACGGCTCCCTCCAAACTGGATAAAAAGGTGGGCAGCGTAGTCTTTGCACCTCAACTAGGTGGAATCTATCCTTTAGCCTACCCGATCATTGCAGCGTCTTTTAGCGGAGGTGGCTGCTATAAATGAGGACGTTGATCACATGAGAAATGCTGTTCACGGCTATAATAAAATTTGTATATACTCTGACAGCCAGCTGCACTAAAAGCGCTTGGATCGGTCACATGTAAGTGTAGGACAGTAGGGAAGTGCCGCAAATCTTTTAACGATATCGCTGAGCAAACTTCCCCCAGCCTGGTGTGGGTGCCTGAACACTCGGATATACCGGGCAAAGAGATGGCTAACGAACTTACAAGAGGGGGCACATCCGTTCCATTTTCGTCATCCTGGAAGGGATTGAGCATGCCGCTCTCTACTTGTAAGCTCACTTTAAGGAATTTTCCTTAGGGAAGCGGGTGTGAAATGGAGCAATCTCGAATCCTGCTACCACACTAAGCTCTTGTGGTCTAAATGGGATGCGAGACATACAATAAGTCTCCTTCTTTTGGAAGGGGGGACATATCTCTGCTGGTTGGACTTATAACCGGCCACATAACAATCGGGAAGCATGCAGAACGGCTAGGTGCTCTTTATAATGATTACTGCAGGAGCTGCAAAGACGAAGAGGAGATAGAAACAGTCAAGCATTTTCTGTGCGATTGTCCTGCGCTTTGGCGCAAGAGGAAGAAATCTCTGGGATCTCCCTTCTTTGACAACCTTTGTGATCTGGCTAATTTGGAACTTAAGAAATTTCTGATATCTGCTGAATCGACCTGTTGGATCGAGTAGGGTAGAGATCCACGTGGTATCACAATGGGCCCTTTTTGTGCCTAAGTGCTCTGGTGCTCGCACCGGTGGCCACTCTAACCTAACCTAACCTACCTTTTAATATTTATTCTGATAGATTATTGATGAATTATGCATTTTCGATTTTTATTTTAATTTTACGATGTCGTCTTGGACTTCGACTTCTTTGGATTCCTTTTCATTACCTTTGCAAGTAGTTGTTTGCTACTTTTGTTCTCAGATTATTTCACGGTTATTCAGCTATTTATTTACATTAGGGTTCCTTGATAAAAACAAAAAAAAATTATCCTCTTAGAAATTATGAAATTTCATGTGCTAATTTTATTCAAGTCTAGCGTACCTGATAGACTTCGTCTTGCCCTAAAATTGGTTTGCCCACATTCAGAAAGTAAGTTTCTCATTCTCGTCCATCCCCTTTTCCATTTATCTCCCACCCATTCCCTTCTCCACTCCAACTCACACTCTAACTACCTCTCCCTCTTCACTCCCACACGCACTCTCACTCTCGCTTTAACTCGCACTCCCACACAAACTCTCAATCATCACTCTCACTCCCACTCTATAATAAATTTGAAATATACTCCTCAAATAAATGCGGAGATAAATCGAAATAAAATTTTTCTCAATACGGGGAGTGGAAAGCCTGCTTTCCAAAAAAAACATGTCTAAGCCAGCTTTGAACCATAACGAGCGAAACAAAAAAGAAGCGAGCGAGCCTAACGCAACTAAATTTTATATAAATAGATAATTATAATTTTAAACAATTTTACATTGGCACGATTCTCAACTTTTTTGTGGGAGAAATGAATCTCAAATTTGGTGCTGGCATGGCATGCACTCTTAAACGTTGTCTCTATGAGGGGCTGACTTTCATTCACCTGATCAAAGGAATTATCGAAATAAACCTTCAGACATTGACAGGACTGTACCCGTGTGAATTAAGGAAAATTTAAAGACATATAGTTTCAATCGCCAAGCCAGTCCAGTGGGTAACCTACTAACCTTTACCCTTCCCGCATTCTCTCCCAACGCCGTAATAAACGCGTAAAGGACCGTAAACTTTTCTTTCGAACACTCCTAGAGCTGCCTCAGCACATGTTGTCATGGTCCATGCTCCTGCACCATATACTCGACAGGTACAATAAGTTATTTGTGACAGGCCTGAAACTGCACTGTTAAAGGTCCAATCAGCGGTTACACGGTGGGCTTCAATCTTTCGGACAATACTCTTTACAGGACCCTATATGCGATACTAAGAAGGCTGATTCCGCGATAATTGGCGCAGTATGCAGGATCCCCCTTCTTGCGGACTGGGCAAAGAACGCTTAGATTAGAATTGTCGGGCGTGCACTCGTCCGACCATATTCTGCATAAAAGTCGATGCATGCGTCTTACCAACTCCTTCCCGTCGTATTTAAATAGCTCCGCAAGCAAGAAATCAGCGACAGTGGCCCTTATATTTTTAACCTGGTTATTGCTATTCTGACTTCGTCATAATAGGATAAGAGAACATTAATTCCATCATCATCGACTGCGGGATCGGGAGCATCGTCTTCCCTGGGCGTTTAATCGCTCTCTCCATTTAGCACAGATAAATGATCTATCCATAATGAAAGCACTCACTGGACATCGGGTGCTGGGTAATCATTTTCGTTTTCACACTCTGTCGCCGAACTTTTTGGCAAAATTTGCGATCGTTATTCCTGGTTGCTAGCAGCTCAAAGAGAAGTGGCAAGAGCGGCGTTCGGTGAGAGAGGGGGAGGGGGGAGGAAAAGGGGGAAGACAGGTACCCAAAGAAGTGGAAGTGACACAACACACTCCACTTTCTTGTCGTCTTCGGCGTTTTAATAGGAGCCAATCCCATGGCATCATACCATTCTGAATCAGTCGTTTCACGCACGGCCGAATGAAGCGAAAAGATGTGGAGGATAGGCAAGAGGGGCCAAGACACACGCTGGCCTTATATTCTCGTCGGTGTTTGTGCATCTCGGAGGGAGGAGGAACAGGGAGGATGAAACCATAAGAATGACCAGAGCAGGGGGTCGCAATATACTATAAGCCGCTTTCGTATTGTACGGCCCGATAGTAATAAGGATTGATTAGAGATTGTTTGATGAACAGGGGAGGATACTTTAATAACGAGAAATGAGACAAGAAGAGTGTGGGGGAGGGGTTAATTCACACCTGTGCGTTTTGTTTAAATTAGACACATTTACTGCAAGTAAAAATCAGATGAAAAAAAAGTAAAAAAAAATTACAGTATACGTGATTTGCAATCAGCTTGATCTTCTACAGCAACCAGGAATATAACGATCGCAAATTTTGCCAAAAGTTCGGCGGACAGAGTGTGAAACGAAAATAAAAAATTAAAAAAGGATGATTATCCCAGCACCCACTTCCCAGTGAGTGCTATTCAATTATGGATAGATCAAGTGATCTGTGACGTTAATGGAGAGGAGCCGGATTAAAAACCGCCTCAGGGAAGGACGATGCTTTCCCGATCTCGTCAGTCGATGATGATGGATTAAATGTTCTCGGTGTCTATTATGACGAAGGTCCAGAATAGCAATAAGACTAGGTTACGAAAGATATTAAAATGGCCACTGTCGCTAGGAATTTCTTGCTTGCGGAACATCTAGACAGAAAAAAAAAAAACAGATTGAAACACTTGTATGAGTTTTTTTATTATGTTTGATTTAGTGTTAAAAAAAATACGACGGGAAGCGAGTTGGTAGTGGTAGGGAGGGGGAGGGGGAATGTTAG
>JARSSU010034304.1:10000-19106 GCA_029619165.1 Eurosta solidaginis
TCTTGTTTTTTGTGTTTTGTTTTTTTGTTTGTTTTGTTTTTTTTTTTTGTTTGTGTTTTTGTTTGTGTTTTTTTGGTTTTTTGTTTGTTTTTTTGTTTGTTTTTTTGTGTTGTTTGTTTTTTTTTGTGTTTTGTTTTTTTTGTTTTTGTTTTTTTTGTGTGTGTTTTTTTTGTTTTTTGTTTTTTTTGTTGTTTTGTTTTGTTTGTTTTTTTTGTGTGTTTTTTTGTGTTTTTTGTTTTGTTTTGTTTTTTGTTTTTTGTTTTTTGTGTTTTTTTGTTTTTGTTTTTTGTGTTTTGTTTTGTTTTTTGTTTTGTGTTTTTTGTGTTTTTGTTTTTTGTTTTTTTTGTTGTTGTTTTTTTTGTTTGTTTTTTTGTTTTTTTTTGTTTTTTTGTTTTGTTTTTTTTTTTTTGTGTTTGTTTGTTGTGTTTGTGTGTTTGTTGTGTTTTTTTGTGTGTGTTTGTGTTTTTGTGTTTTTGTTTTTTTTGTTTGTTTTTTGTTTTTTGTTGTTTTTGTGTTTTTTTTGTTTTGTGTTTTTTGTGTGTTTTTGTTTTTGTTTTTGTTTTTGTTTTGTTTTTGTTTTGTGTTTGTTTTTGTTTTTGTGTTTGTTGTTTTTTTGTTTTGTTGTTTTTTTTTGTTTGTGTGTGTGTGTTGGTGTGTGTTGGATTTTTGTGTTTTTTTTGGTTGAAATGTTTTGTGGGTGATGCGGTTGTTTGTTGTTGATGTGTTGTGTTTGTTTTTGTTCTAGAGACATTTTTTAGATTTTGTTAGGTTAAACCCGAACTTAGACACCTTTATTATTTTCAAATAACTTTTGAACGGTAAAAAGTGTTAAATTTCGCAATGGAGTTTATAACTGGCCGTGATGCGCATCCCTGAATACCCCTTTCGGCACATCAGACCAATTCGACATGAACAATAAGGCCTTTGCAGTCTTAAAAGAGTAGAAAATATCGTAACGCGCCGAACACCGCCCGCCTCGCCGATATTTTTGACATTCAGCGGCGGCGTGCGAAAAACGACGAAAATCGTGCGGCATTTGTCGGTGGCGTTTATCTCTATCCTCTATGCACTGAATAATCCTATTGCATAGAATTGGTGCACATTTCATCCAAATCGCCAAGCGATGCGTTCGTTAAATTTAGTTGTTGTAGTAAGTTGAGAAATATCCTGTGGTGTGTATTTATATATACGTATTGTACGAAATGTGGTGAGTTCCTGATAATTATGCACCTTCAGGCCAACGTTCGAATCGCTGAACTGTCCCAATAAATAACTCTGATATTCAGTATCGCAAAATTATCTTCATTTAGACTACTTTGGGAGTAGTACATATACTTCACTAATAGCGTGTTTAAATCAAACTGGTTCGTTTATACCTCAGCTTGCGCTGCTTTTATACTCTCTGTTGCCTCGCTCGCATATTTCCCCTAAGGTGTGTTCACGCACATGCCTTCTGGAACATTTGTATCTCATACTGGTTTATTTAGCTATATGCGTGTGTATGTGTGAGTAACAACAACAACAACTGCTGCTCTTAGTTGGTGACTACATATTTGTATGTGAAATAAATCTCTTCGCTTCCAAGTTGTTGATTGTGTGCCTGGAATATTTTTCGTTAAGTATGGCTGCTTGCTTTAATGTGTACTTGTACGTAAGTGTGGCTGGCTGCTTTTTTTTTATTGTGATTATTTACTAACATTATAGTGATGGCAATATTCGCCACAGTATAATACATATAATATATATAGTTCCATACCTTTTCATCTTGTGTATTGCAGGGATGCACTTTAACGTTAAGCTAATCGTTTATCAAAAAATTTCCGCCGTTTCCGTGAAACACTTCGAAATATTATCGATAAAGAAATTATCAAGATAAATTGTATCTCGTTTTTACCGAAACGAAAGCTTTCGTTAACGTTAAACACGTTAACGAAAACGTGATACTTTATGTTTGAATTGTGCTGGCAATGCTATAGCCATGGTGAAGCCGTAAGGTGGCAACAACGAGCGCACATACACACACAAACTCTATGTAATTTGTTTGTGTAATTCGTTGGTGGTAATGTCAAAAATACTCTGAGAAATGTTCGTACTGTCAAAATTCATGAGAAAAGTTGCAATCAGCTTGGATAATGCTTTCACCTTTAATGACTCCGCCATCAATCAGCTTTGCCAGCATAGTTTGAAATTAATAATCAACATAAACGATTTGATTTCGTTTTGATATGGCAGAAAACGAAACGAAATCATTTCGTTATTGACGATCTTAACGTTAATAAACGAAACGAAATGACTTCGTTTCGTTTATTAACGTTGATTATCGTAACGAAATGATATCGTTTCGTTGGTTAAGCATGCCTGGTGTATTGTGATTTATTAGTATGCATATATATGCAAACGTATACTGTTATGCGGTCACACCGTTACAAAGCAGTCTTGGATTGTATAAATAAAAATACATATTTATAATTTACATTTTCCGTGAATCGCAATTATGGAAATTACCGATTTCATTGTTCGCTATTGAGTATCTCAATCCACACAAGCATTAAATTATTACTTATTATATCTCTTCTTTGTTCTCTTTTATTTTCAGTTCACAATTGTTTTTGGTGGTATTTTCATAACGAGCATGCTGGGAAATATTCTTGTGTGTATTGTTATTATACGACATCCCACGATGCACACAGCTACTAATATTATTTATTCAGTTTGGCTGTTTCGGATTTAATTATTCTGCTTTTGGTAAGTGTAAATTAACGTGAAATTAATTGGGTTACGTTGCTTAAGTGGTATCATATTCACTAAAGCTGATGTATTTATTTACTTTTAAGTAGTTTGCTATTAAGCGTTGTAAAAGTAAGACTTCGAAGGATATTTCCTTATTATTTCTTTAAATTGTGCACCTGCTTAAAAATGATATACAGTACATACAGTAGACGCCAGTAAAAGTTGTCCACATAGTCGGTACATCGTGATGGTGTCACTACTTCTGACCATCACGGTATATGTTCATACACACGGGCAAGGTTAATATCGGGCAAACGGAATATATGATCCCATGCCTGAGCTTCGAAAGAGATATTAGAGCCACAATTGAGCCGGAGGTTTGGTGCCAGGGTGCATAAATGGCAGAATTCCAAATTAATGGAAGGGGTTGGGTCTGCAGTTTACTGTATGTACCCAGAAATAAGTAGATCTTTCAGGCTGCCAGATTACTGCAGCTTTTTCAAGCGGAATTTTGGCAGTGAAGAAAGCAGCGAAAATCTGGAGGAAGCGTGCTTGAGCTGTAGTTGCGTCAATTTATATATTGATCGTAAAGCAATAATCTCACACAGTACTTCATCAAGAAGTGCCCTGGAATGCAAAGAGCATTGGAAAAAACTTCGCTGAAGTCGACATTACTTCTTTACTGTGTTCGCGGTCATAAAGGGATAGAAGGTAACGAAAAGGCCGATGAGCTGGCATTTGGAAGAAATGAAAAGGAGTCAGGAGTTGCATATGATCCATCAGGAAAGGTATAGACAAAGCGCGGGACTGCAAAATATCTAAGATCATGTGCAAAGCTTGCGATATTAGACTCACAAAGTGGCTCATATCTCTGAAGAGAGAAGACTTAGGCTCACGATGAGCATACTGACTGGACACTGCCTTCTGGCGTCACATGCTTATAAGTTAGGCCTCGACAGTTGCAGCAAGTGTAGGAAGTGTGAGCTGCAGGTATAAACGGTGAGCTCATTCTGTGTCATCGTCCTGCGCTCGCCTGGCAAGGCTGCAGCTATTAGGGGCGGCATAGTGCCAGATCTTGAGGCGACAATTAAGCTGGGTCCTAGAAAACTGCTAGTATTTGCCAAGAAGACGGATTTATTCTATAACAATGTCCTGGCACTTAATAGCGTTCTTCCGTTGAGACGTCAAACAAATTCTGGTAACACTATGGCCTCATTTCAGTCTATTTGGAGGTCTTTATTGGCCGGCACAGTTCAACCTAACCTAACCTAACGGAATAGGTTTGAGCACTTCCTTTAATATTTCAGATGCTAGTATTTATAGATGCTGACTGGTTTACAAGTTTTGTATGGAGGTATACCGCAATCGATGCTGATATAATATATGAGGTGAGAGAACAATAACCAGATTAAAAAACAAACAAGGACCAGGTGATAATGGGATGTCTGCGGAGCTATTCAAATACGGCAGTGCGAAGTTCGTCAATGCGCGTGCGTCAGCTCCTTTGCAACTATGTTCGGTAGAGTGCATGCCTGACGATTGGAATCTAAGCGTTCCGTACACAGTCCACAAGAAGGTGGATCCTGCAAACTGCGTCATCTAATATTGAAACCCACAGTGAAGCGCCTGATAAAAATTATCAGTGTGGTAATCTACCATCGACCAGATGTTCACAATGCAGCAAAATCTTGGGAAAAATCTGCAAGAAAGTATTTTCACACATCCGCTCTTCGTCGATTTTAAAGCTGCCTACGATGCATGACACGGAGCTGCATATATGTCGGTATGTCTGCATTTGGTTTTCACGCCAAACTTATGCGGCTGTGCAAAATTATGTTGAGCAACACCATCAGCTCAGTCGGAATTGCGAAGGACCTATCTGGGCCGTTCTAACTAACGAGGTTTCCGATTGTACGATTCTTTACTTTGATGTTAGAGAAAATAATCCTAGCTGCAGAACTTAAACCGCTCTGGAAAAATGTTCTATACAAGCGTGCAATTGCTGGCGTTGTTGACGACATTGACATCATCGACCTGACTAGCCGCGCCAAAGTTTTGTACTCCAAACTGGAAAAATAGGGGGTTTGATGGAGAGTGCGGACAAAACGAGTACCTGCTGCCATCAAGCAAAGAGTCGGCACGTATGCGCCTTGACAACATGCACTGTTGTCATCCATAAGTAATTTTGAAATAGTAAAAGACTTCGTTTATTTGGAAGCCAGTATAATACAGCAACACAGCCGGTTTGAAATCGGCGAAGAATCACTCTTGCCAATAAATTCTTCTTGGATTGAGTAGGCAATTGAAAAGTAATACCTCTCCCGTCAAACGAAATAATGCTCGACAACTCAGTTGTCGTAACCATCCTAAAAAAGTTACTTCACAAGATTTACAGACCTGTGCGCCTTGGCGACGGCGAGTACCGAACAACATTTAATGATGGCCTGTACGAGTTTGCGCAGACGTCAAAATACTCGTGAATTAAAACGCAGAGGCTACGCTGCTAGGCGTGTTATAGCGAATGAAAGACGGCTAAAAAAGTAGTTTTTTATCGAAACCCGCCTATGGAAGCAGAGTAGCAGGTCGGTCCTCACTCCGCTGGAAAAAAGCAGGTGGAGTGATTAAACTCCCTTTGTGTGACAATTGGGGCAGTTAACAATGAGTGAGTTAGTATGTATACGATCTGTCTGAGTACTAAGTTACTAGGGAGGCTTATTAATATTCGCCAATCAGAAATCTTTCGAAAATTGACTCATTAGCAGATTATTGAGAGGCAGATCACAAGCAGTGAAGTGGGCGTGAGACCGACGGATATTAAGAATTATCCTGCCAGTATGCTTCAATGAACGCTTAGTGTGAAAAGAGGGCTGGAAGGGCTTCGGTGCTTTGTACTGTTAGTGTGGGTACTGTTAGCAAACGCGGGAGCTCGCCCACGTGAGGTTCGTCAATGGCAGTCTGATCTGTGTGGAGAGCACAAGACACTTCTACCAAGGTCAAACTTCGGAGCAGTGCACCATGGCTATTGTTGAAATAAGCGCTGTTGCACTACTCTGGCACTAACGCATGCTACAGTCGTACCCGGTTGACCGTGAGATTGAGGGCTGTGAGTATTGCTTGACTCATTTTCGGTAATATCTAAGCTTTTTGGGACTCCGCTGGTCACTTGCATCGGCTTTGGAGCAGTGGGCCTCGAGCCCTCTTAGCAAACGCTGTTTACGCTCACTTGTCACCTTTGCGAGGACGAGACGCAAATATCTGGGTGGTGAGACGTATTCGACGAAGACGAAGAAGTTTTCAAGATTCGCTAAATACTAATAACCACTTTGCTCCGTTAGAATAGTAGTATAAAGCGGGCCACTCAGCTGTTCTAGTGGACAGCTGCCAACCAAATACAAAATACATCCTTGTGCCAAATTTCAGTGAGATATCTCAAATTTGAGGGATAGTTTGCGTTCAAACTGACAGACGGACGGACGGACGGACAGACCGACACGGCTATATCAACTCAGTTCATCACCCTGATCAATTCGGTATACTTAATGATGAGTCTATCTTCTATATTTCTCAACGTTACAAACATCGGACCAAAGTTAATATACAATTTCATGTTCATTTGCTGAACAGGACCGTCCCTCGGCAGTGGTTTGGCAAACGCTCCGCCAATTTGTAAGAAAATTAAAAAGTAGCAAATTAAAAATTTCGACTTAAATCTCCTCGGCAGGATATCACGCCTTCTATTTACATATTTTTATTCCCATAACGGTTTCAATTCCCGTTTCTAAGCATATTGCTATTCCCATTTAAATTTTTTTCACCTGCGCCCATTTTTCTTGCACTAATCTTCCAATTCCTATTGCTATTCCTGTTTCTCTTGGTATTCCTCTTCTTATTTTAATCACATACCTATTCTTACTCTTTTCCTGTTCCTATTTCTATTACTATTACTATTCCCATTGTTATTTCTTTTCCAGTTCCTATTCCAATCCCTTTTCTTATTGCTTTTCCTATTCCTTTTGTTGCTCCTGTTTCTCTACTTCTTCTTTACCTTAACGTATTCCTATTCCAACTCATTTCCTATTCTTACTCCTATTTCTATTACTACATTACTATTCCTATTCCTAATCGCATTACTATTATTTTACCAATTCCCATTCCTATTGTTATTCCTATTCCAATTCCTATTCCTATTGCTATTCCTATTCCTATTGCCATTCCTATTTCTTTTACTATTCCTATTTTTATTGCTTATACTGTTCCTATTCATATAGTCTATTCGAACTCATTTTCCTATTCGTATTCCTATTCCGACTCCCACTCATAGTCCAATTCCTTTTCCCATTACTATTCCTATTCCATTTGATATTCCTATTTCTAATACTTATCCTATCACTATTGTTATTTCTATGCCTATTACTACTCCTATTCTCTATTCCCATTTTTAATTCCTTTCTTTCTTAACCTATCTGTTTTCACTTCCCTTCTGCCCTTTCATTTGACGTTTCTCAAATTTTACAATTCGATTTGGTTTTTCATTTTATTTTTCTCTTTCCCTTCCCTTTACTATGGGCAAAATCAGTCTATGTGAGGTCTTTATTGACCGTACAGTTCAACCTGCCATTCCCTTCTCTATCCCAGTCCTCCTTCCTCGAGCTCTCCACGAAATATAAGTTCGGAGTGATGACATTCAAAATTTTTCGTAGGCATGGCACGCACTTTTTTTAAAACAACAATAACATACTCATAAGACACTGATTGAGAGATTATATGGACATAGAATTTTTGCTGCTTTTGTTTTAAACAGTACTGCGATAACTTATGTAGATGTAAGTATATCTGATATATGAAAAAAGTCGTCTTCGTAGGTCGAATAAATAATAGAAAATTGTGTCTAGGATACGTGCACATATTCTTAAATAGTATACTTACATATATACACATTAAGTATACTTCAACACACTGTACGAATTTACTGCAATTCCGCTTATTTGCAACCTTCTACTAACGTTCGAACCACTAAACTGTTGATAAATAACTCCAATATTCGATAATGCAAAATGGTCTTTATTAGACTACTTTCAAATAACACTTCTATTGCTTGACAGATAGCGTGCTTAAATGAAGCTGATTTCTGATTGCTCAGATTGCGCTCTTTTATACTCTTCGATTTCCTCCTTCCATACTCCGTTCCCAGAATTTACTTAGTTACTGCTATAAAATTATAACTACAGACGCACGTGTATAGCTTCTCATATACGCGTGTATATGTGAGTGATACTTCCACAGACAATTGCCTACTTTTGGGAACATCTCAGATAAGATATATGCATGTGTTTTTGCGTCTCTTCCCCGCTGCGTGTACGTACCAGTGAGCTGCAATTATTCATCTTTTAAGGTTATTAGTGGACTAACCAAAAAATGAGTATTAGTGCGTACACAAACAAAGAATATCAAGCACTTATATCCACTAAAACCCATTTACATAGTCATGCTTCGTAAAAGGAATAACCTCTCATAAGCAACGAAGCAGTTCAGTACTCAATTGTCTTATTGAGCAGAAAGTCAACTGCGTTATACGAAAACACTAATTGGAATCAGTAAGACTACAGTGCAATAAAATGAATATAGTCGTATCATTCTTCTGACGCTAGCAGCGTTGCCATAAATTTTTTTCCATGTCGTCAAACGCTGCCCCAAAAAATCGTCATATCTATGGCAACAACCAATAACAACCAAAGTCGAGTTAAGACGAAATAGGGTTATTACCAGGGGCCGTACGATGAGATCGCCGGTTTCATTCAACAATATTATTTTTAAAAGCGCTTTCCTGAAAACTGTCGTTTGGTTGCTATTTCTTGTTGTCACATACATATATGTAACATATAAAAGCTGTTTAATTCATTTCGTTTTATTTTATAAATGACAAAAACGTCTTAAAAGATAAATTTTGTATTACATATAAAAGGTATTTGTTTTCAGTATATTTCGTTTCTTAGTTTAACATTTTCGCGTTCATTTTTATACTCCGCTGAGCAGAGCTCACAGAGTATATTAATTTTGTTCGCATAACGATACCCTGTAAGGGCATAAACTAATCGAGATAGATATAGACTATATATTAAAATGATCTGAGCGAAAAAAGAAATTCATTTAACCATGTCCGTGTCTCCAAAGCTCTCATCTGTGCATGTAAAGTTCGGCTACATCCGAACTTAGCCTTTCTTACTTGTTTATTTTTTTTAATTTCTTTAGAAAAATTCGTTCTACATTCGGTGATGAGTATGACAAGCACCTTACATCTGCAACGAAGTCAACTCGCTTGGTAGTAGAAATAGTTTTCCAAAAAACTTCTGGGGGAACCTTAGAAATGTCTTCAAAA
>JARSSU010034305.1:0-20589 GCA_029619165.1 Eurosta solidaginis
ATTGTGAGTCATTATACTCAGTTGAGCAGAGCTCACAGAGTATATTAAGTTTGATTGGATAACGGTTGGTTGTACATATATAAAGGAATCGAGATAGATATAGACTTCCATATATCAAAATAATCAGGATCCAAAAAAAATTTGATTGAGCCATGTCCGTCCGTCCGTCCGTCCGTCCGTCCGTTAACACGATAACTTGAGTAAATTTTGAGGTATCTTGATGAAAATTGGTATGTAGGTTCCTGAGCACTCATCTCAGATCGCTATTTAAAATGAACGATATCGGACTATAACCACGCCCACTTTTTCGATATCGAAAATTTCGAAAAACCGAAAAAATGCGATAATTCATTGCCAAGGCGGTTAAAGCGATGAAACTTGGTAGATGGGTTGACGTTATGACGCAGAATAGAAAATTAGTAAGATTTTGGACAATGGGCGTGGCACCGCCCACTTTTACAAGAAGGTAATTTAAAAGTTTTGCAAGCTGTAATTTGGCAGTCGTTGAAGATATCATGATGAAATTTGGCAGGAACGTTACTACTATTACTATATATGTGCTAAATAAAAATTAGCAAAATTGGATGAAGAACACGCCCACTTTTTAAAAAAAATTTTTTTTAAATTCAAATTTTAACAAAAAATTTAATATCTTTACTGTATATAAGTAAATTAAGTCAAAATTCAACTCCAGTAATGATATGATGCAACAAAATACAAAAATAAAAGAAAATTTCAAAATGGGCGTGGCTCCGCCCATTTTCATTTAGTTTGTCTAGAATACTTTTAATGCCATAAGTCGAACAAAAATTTACCAATCCTTTTGAAATTTGGTAGGAGCATAGACTCTATGACGGTAACTGTTCTCTGTGAAAATGGGCAAAATCGGTGGAAGCCACGCCCAGTTTTTATACACAGTCCACCGTCTGTCCTTCCGCTCGGCCGTTAACACAATAACTTGAGCAAAAACCGATATATCTTTACTAAACTTAGCCCACGTACTTATCTGAACTCACTTTATCTTGGTATAAAAAATGGCCGAAATCCGACCATAACCACGCCCACTTTATCGATATCGAAAATTACGAAAAATGAAAAAAATGCCATAATTCTATACCAAATACGAAAAAAGGGATGAAACATGGTAACTGGATTGGTTTATTGACGCAAAATATAACTTTGGAAAAAACTTTGTAAAATGGGTGTGACACCTACCATATTAAGTAGAAGAAAATGAAAAAGTTCTACAAGGCGTAATCAACAGCCCTTGGAATCTTGGCAGGAATACTGTTAGTGGTATTGAATATATAAATAAATTAGCAGTACCCGACAGATGATTTTCTGGATCACCTGGTCCACATTTGGTCGATATCGCGAGAACGCCTTCACATATACATCTAAGGGCCACTCGCTTTTAAAACCCTCATTAATGCCTTTAATTTTATATCCATATCGTACAAACACATTCTAGAGTCACCCCTGGCCCACCCTAATGGCGATATCTCGAAAAGGCGTGCACCTATAGACATAATGCCTACTCCCTCTTAAAATGCTCAGTAACACCTTTCGTTTGATACCCATATCGTAAAAACATTCTAGAGTCACCCCTGGCTCACCCTAATGGCGATATCTCGAAAAGGCGTCCACCTATAGACCTAATGTCCACTCCCTCTTAAAATGCTCAGTAACACCTTTCGTTTGATACCCATATCGTACAAACATTCTAGAGTCACCCCTGGCCCACCCTAATGGCGATATCTCGAAAAGGCGTCCACCTATAGACCTAATGCCCACTCCCTCTTAAAATGCTCAGTAACACCTTTCGTTTGCTACCCATATCGTACAAACATTCTAGAGTCACCCCTGGCCCACCCTAATGGCGATATCTCGAAAAGGCGTCCACCTATAGACCTAATGCCCACTCCCTCTTAAAATGCTCAGTAACACCTTTCGTTTGATACCCATATCGTACAAACATTCTAGAGTAACCCCTGGCCCACCCTAATGGCGATATCTCGAAAAGGCGTCCACCTATAGACCTAATGCCCACTCCCTCTTAAAATGCTCAGTAACACCTTTCGTTTGATACCCATATCGTAAAAACATTCTAGAGTCACCCCTGGCTCCACCCTATGGCGATATCTCGAAAAGGCGTCCACCTATAGACCTAATGTCCACTCCCTCTTAAAATGCTCAGTAACACCTTTCGTTTGATACCCATATCGTACAAACATTCTAGAGTCACCCCTGGCCCACCCTAATGGCGATATCTCGAAAAGGCGTCCACCTATAGACCTAATGCCCACTCCCTCTTAAAATGCTCAGTAACACCTTTCGTTTGCTACCCATATCGTACAAACATTCTAGAGTCACCCCTGGCCCACCCTAATGGCGATATCTCGAAAAGGCGTCCACCTATAGACCTAATGCCCACTCCCTCTTAAAATGCTCAGTAACACCTTTCGTTTGATACCCATATCGTACAAACACATTCTAGAGTCACCCCTGGCCCACCCTAATGACGATATCTCGAAAAGGCGTCCACCTATAGACCTAATGCCCACTCCCTCTTAAAATGCTCAGTAACACCTTTCGTTTGATACCCATATCGTACAACCATTCTAGAGTCACCCTTGGTCCACCTTTATGGCGATATCTCGAAAAGGCGTCCACCTATAGAACTAAGGATTACTCCCTTTTAAAATACTCATTACCATCTTTCATTTGATACCCATATCATACAAACACATTCTAGAGTCACACCTGGCCCACCCTAATGGCGACATTTCGAAAAGGCGTCCACCTATAGACCTAATGCCCACTCCCTCCTAAAATGCTCAGTAACACCTTTCATTTGATTCCCATATCGTACAACTAGAGACACCCCTGGTCCACCTTTATGGCGATATCTCGAAACGGCGTCCACCTAGGGAACTAAGGATCACTCCTTTTCAAAATACTCATTAACAGCTTTCATTTGATACCCATATCGTACAAACATATTCTAGAGTCACCCCTGGTCCACCTTTATAGGGATTTCTCGAAAAGGCGTTCACCTATAGAACTAAAGCCCATTCCCTTTTAAAATACTCATTATCACCTTTCATTTGATACCCATATCGTACAAACACATTCTAGAGTCAGCCCTGGTCCACCTTTATGGCGATATCCCTAAATGGCGTCCATCCATAGAACTATGGCCTACTCTCTCTTAAAATACTCTTTAATACCTTCCATTTGATACACATGTCATACAACCACATTCCAGGGTTACCCTAGGTTCATTTTCCTACATGGTGATTTTCCTTATTTTGTCTCCATAGCTCTCAACTGAGTATGTAATGTTCGGTTACACCCGAACTTAGCCTTCCTACTGTGTTTTTATTGATTTGATTATTAACAACACCGCAGCGACAGGAAATGGCACAGTGGAGTAACTCTTTTTTATTTTTGTTTTCGTTTTTTCGCGAGTGCACGTTCTTCTCGTTTTGTTTCGATATATTGTAAGAAAGACTTCGATATGAAGTTATAACTGAACTATGCAACTAATACTCAAAAACGAGTCTTCACACGAAAATTCACGGAATTTTTGTATGAAAATTTGTCGCGAACTTTTATTCGTGGAGTTCTCTGATTTTTTTGAGTGTGCGGGGAAAAAATTAGTCCTAAATCAATGCGAAGTTTAGAGACTATACTTGCACTTTGCTGAACTCAATTGATTGGTCTATAAACTGCATGCTCTTTATAAATTCAGAGAGAAATCCAAATAAAGTCGAACATTTTCTTAAAATTTTCACGATTTTCGAATTTTTTCGGAAAGACGTTTTTGAGGGGAGTTAGTCACCAGCTTCAGTGAAAATTTATGAATGTGATTTAAAACCATTGAATTAGTATTTAATTGAAAGAATTCCACTATTTCTGTCGCTGCTGCACTTTCCTTTACAGTCCATACCCAGTAATGTTCACGCTTTTATGATAATGTTTTGAGAAGTTTAAATATTAGTGTTGATCGATTTTTTCTTTCCGATTCGAAACATACCGAAAAACACCACAAAAGTTTATGTTTTCTTTCTATTGAGCAACTCAGTGAACAATAACATCAATATGCGCAAATTGGAAATAAAGTTTTTTTGCTATTTTCTTAACAAACATTATAAATACATATAAACAACACACAAAAATTGTTATTTGGTGATCTGCGCCCAGAAAAACAAGTAAATTTGCTATTAAATCTTGAAAATAATATAAGCTTAGCTAGTGCTAGAATCGGTACGCGGGCACTTATGTATGTATACAGCGCAGAGTTATATACATTACGAATTTGATGATTTCAATGAGCTAAGAACATATGGCAACAGCTGATTGATACTTTGAGTGCAAACATTAGATTACTGAATTACTTTATGGATGTGAATGCAAAAAATGATTTAAAAATGTTTGTATATGCTGAGTCGAGAGTATGGAATGTAGGGGTGGTATATTGAAGACAGTGATTTCAAGACTGTTCGCTGTTCGAGTGCCATAACAGTCAAGCGTTTGTGAGCTGTAGCGTGGATAGCAGAGCATGGATGCTGGACTTGGAGTACGAGAGTGTGACAGATGATTACAACGTTGAGCAATTCTAGAGAACATCATTTACATTCAGCACATGCTTATGAAGTAGTAAAAGTTACATACTTATATGTATGTAAATACCACACCAAGAAATAATAACACTTGCTAAAAATACTTACTCTATGAGACCTGTATTGTTTTAATTTGAGTTAAGTTGTATGCCAAAGTATTGACACCGCACCTTATTTCACTGTACTTTATGTTATCAGATAAAAAAAATATGTCTTATAGTTACTCATACGATTTTGGTGGTTAGATTGTATAAACTTACTTAATGTACCAAATATGCAAAATGTTTAGTGGAATGACTTTCAACGTTATCGTCAAATATTTTAGAAATAAAACAAACTGCCCTTACAAAGTTTAAGTTGATTTTAGCCAAAAATTGCGTATTTGTTGTTATAACCAGAGCTGCTCACCCTATACACTTATAGCACTTTTGTTTTTGTCTTGCACTGAAGAATAGGCACAGATACAATTTACACTTGAATATACATTTCATAGCACTTCTATATGCTCTCACTATATTCAATTCATATGAAGGTGCTTGAATTTCTACGAAAGTGCAAAGAAAAAGCACTTCCATATGAAGCGAAGCACTTCGGTATGATATTCAATTTACTGACAAATTGACAACAACAATTTTTCAAAATATGTAAACTGTGGACAAATTTTAATTCAAAATTTATTCATCAATTCTTTAAGATGTAAAAAAATTTTTGTCACTTTAAAAAAGTTTTAGTGTACATATATATTTGTATGTGTATTGGGAATTCCACTTCAATATGAAAAATTTTGGACAGCCTGTTACATAATTTGTTGCATGAAACATAAGATATACCTTATTATTTAAATTGTCTGTAAAATTTCAATCATTATATCTAATATGCTATTTCATTATCTGTTTTTTATTGCTGTAATGACTTTTGAGGTTTTTACCCCGAAGTTATGTGTACCAATCGCTTAAAAGCTCTTAATGGATTGCGTAAGTGCTACTTATAAAAAGTGGAGAGAATTACAGAGTGATGCAGGTTTTTTTCTTTTTTGACAGATTTGCTTAGCAAAAGGTAAACATACTTAGGTCGCAACAAACAGCTCATAAACGCAAAACATTGAAGATTTTTAGACCTATCGGACTGGTGCACGAACGTATTTTGATACATTTTAGGTCTTGCTTCAGATAGAATTACTTAGTGAGCGTAGCGGTTTCATTGCTCAAAATCTGCTCAATAGCCAAACCAAGTAAATTAAAGTGTTTTTGAAAGCAATTGGTTAAACTCTTCCAAGGAAGCATTCAAGACATGTGAAAACCAAAGTGAGTGGAATATTTTTTGGCAAGCTCAACAGAACTGTTTTTGGTTACTCGTTTATGTCATTTTGTTTTTATTTGAATTCAATAAATTATCTGCGGATCTGGTAAAAAATGAATGCAATAATATGCTTGTACATCATATAAGTTACAATTGGCATTCAGTCGAGCATATACCCATTTGCTCTTTGTAAGGTATTTTTTTCACTATGTACGTCAATTAAATTTAATCTTACTTGCATGAATTAAGCGGTGATTGCCTTTATTGCTTTTAATGTATGAAAACATTTTTTGAAGCAATTTTTAATTTTTCATTTATTAATATTTGGGAAGATTTCAGCAACGTGACTTCAGCACGGACAAGGCACAGCTTTTTCGATTATACTTGTCAATCTATTCAAAGCCTTCGTCCCGGTAGTGGGATTCGAACCCGTAGTCCTACGATGGTTGAAGCATGCGCGTTCCAGGGGGGCGAACTTTTTTTTGTATAGACTCTAATGAAGTAATAATACTACTTAATCTACATAGTTATTTCTTATCACAAAACGGATTTTTACTAATTTTAATTTTTCTTGCTTTTTACCTTCTAGCATTTTTTTAAATATATGTAATAATAACGTAAACAAGCAAGAAAATTAAAAATTAGTAAACATCCGTTGTGTGATAAGATTACTATGTAGATTAAGTAGTTTATATCTTCATTAGAGTCTATACAAATAAGTCTGCCCTGGAACCGCGCATGGTTGAAGTGTTGCAACGCATTCTGCCACGTCATGTCGATATTTTAGATTTTGTACTGAACTATGCAACCATCTCAAAAACGTTTTTTATGAAAAATTCGAAAGAGTTTACGGAGATTTCAGAACTTTTTATTTGGGTTTCTTAGAACAAGTACAAACAAAGAAAACTGTAAATGCGCGATAACCTCGAAGAGATTTAAGACCGAGCTCTCTTCCAATTCTGCGTGCGTGCTCCTTTTAATTTTCCTGCAGATTGCGGAGGGACTACTTGTTTTATGCCGACTACAAGAGCGGCATCTGCGGGCGGTATGAGTTTTCACTGAGAGCTTTTCATGGCAGAAATACACTCGGAGTGCTTGCCAAACACTGCCAGGGGCGACCTCGCTTAGAAAATTTTCTTCTAATTGCAAACCGTATTTCTAAATTTTGATGTTGCTTTGCCGTGCGTGACCCAGGATTCCGGTGTAGTATGGGCCGGATACGCTACGATCGACACCACGGTGGCCGCCTTCGAGATTCCTCAACTTTTACTTTGTTATGACTAAATCCTATGCTAGCGCAACTGCATACTTAAAATAGTTCAGAGATTCCAAATAAAAGTTCAAAACGTCGAAACATTCTCGAACTTTTTGTTGGAGCTACAAAGTTATAGATGTTTCTTGTTACAATATAGAAAATGAAAAATCAGATTTTTTATTGAAGAAAGTTGAAAAATTTCCACTGTTTTATTTCTATTCACTGTATAAGCCTAGTGCAGGTTCTATCATAGACTGAATTCTCCTTATTGCTATCAATTTTTCACCTCAATTTTCATTTTGTGTTTGTCGCTAGAGTACTGAGTGTATGTGTTAGTTAGTTGTAGGAGTTCAAGTGGCTGCCGTCCCATCGGAGCGGCACACTTATGCCTTTATAGCCCATTGTGAAACCACACGGTTGTTCTACTCTCCTAATCACACCGCTTCGTTGAGTTTGTGAAGCTACTAAGCGTCGTGTATTGACGTCAGCTATATCAGAGTCGAGTCTACGAGAAACATCGTGCCTAAAGATTGTATGTTTAGACATCATTAATTGCATGCACACAAATATAATCGAAATTAATTGTTTTATTGCCAATAGAAAATATTTTGCACTTCCCTGCTTTTTGTGCAGAAATTGACATAACAATTGACAAAGTCATCATTGCATCCCTGTACACGACGAATTTAGTGATATCAGATAATTTGTTCTAAACAATCTCGCCGATAATTTACATTTATAGCCACATACATATGTATGTAGTACGTTTTAGCTTTTATTTATGTCACTATAATCTACTTGTAATAATTTGCATACACAATCACATACATTTGTAGATACTTTATGTATATTAGTACTGCGTAATTAAGTTAGTTAGTGTTTATTGCATTATAAATATTGGCTTTGATGAGACTGAAAATTTTGTTTGTATTATGGAAATAATATTTGGTACTAGTACTATGTATAACACATGCGTGAAGTTTTTAGATTGGAATGAAGATATAATACTACATATTCCATACTCGTGTGGAAATTGGGCTGACTGTTCAAAACGCTTTCCTCAAATTTTGGGTGAAGGACGCTCTGTCTCAGAATTTGTTGTTGAAAACGGCAGCCGCTAGATCGGTAAACCTATGATACGCAAAAATGGGTAGTTCCATTTAGTGTGGACGTTAGCCACTTGACTTTTGCGGGGAACCTAATGACAATTTCGCCAAAACCAGGCTACCACATTGGAACATGTACGAATTTTCTAGTTTTGATGGATTTCATATACGAATACGACTAATTACTACGTAGTTATTTTAATATAAAAAGCAAAAAGAAATATGAGCCACATGCCTTGGAAATATTTAATACGTAATGATCAGCCTAGAAAAGAGGGTATTACTAGTTTTTTCGGCATTTTCGAGATTGTTTTTGGTGGAGAAACATGGATCTGAAGTATGCAAAGCAGGAAGATGTATCCTTCTTCAGTGTACACTACGTTGCTCAGAACATTTTGACAAAACTACACGTTTGTGTCATTGCTTGCTCAAGGAGTGGCCGTTAAAACCGACATCAAACTTCTTGATAATTAGCTCAAGTCCACATAGTTTATTGCCTTTATTGTATCGCTTCAGGCGTTTGCGCGTTTAGGATGGAGAATGGTTAAACCATTTTTTAGGCGAACATAACCCTGTAGCTCGCGGTTAGCCACTAGTTATGGGAGTGTTTTTGCCCGTTGTACAAGAGTCACTGGGGCAGCCATGCCTATTCACATTCGGACCCTTTAATCGCATGACATAGATGTGTTCGACTTGGAGGTACACTTTTTTCTCAACATGACTGAGAATATCCACTGTGGCAATGATAATAGGCCATGCTAGAATAGCCCGGATTTTCGTGGTATTTTTGTTTCTGTCTAGTCCGAGCTGCCATAGATATGAGTCATTACCCATGTATGAGCGTTATCCACTGATTCTTCATAAATTGCATGTTTTACTGTATTCTCATCGATATGTGTGCCCTATAATCGTGCTAAAGCATATTATTATGTCTCAGCCGGCCATTGCGTTTTCATCACAAGAATTTCCATCGCGAAACACCACAATTTCGCCTTAAACATATACGGTATGGCAGCTTTGCTTCTGCAAAACACACACTGTGAACTTCAAAACCCATATACGTCAAAAAATTTGAGTGCAACTACTTCTTCTATCATGAGTAACTGAACATCGTTGTGTTCGTGGAGTGTACAGTGCCGCTATTGTGGTTATTTAACCGAGTTTTTGTCAGCAGAACATTCCTTTAGTAATTCACAGAAGAGACTTTTGCTCAAGTGCATCGAAAATTTTGTAAAAATTAAATTTTCTCAGTCAGTCGAACGGTTTTTCTGTCTCATTTATCCTTACTATGTCAGAAACCAATAATTTAAAGATAAACTTAGGCACAAACCCATTCGAAGGCTTTGTGGGTAGCGTTATCGATGCTGATGGTCCTTTGCTGATGCAGATCCGTACGTTCCAATCGCCGGTAACACACCATCAAGGTACTAGACCGAACATCTCATAACGTTTTGGTTTGACCAGCATGAAACTACCTTCTAGACCATACCACCTTCCCACCCTCTTAATCCATGTAACTTGGGTCGCCTCGATGTTGACGTTGGCCGTTTACAGACGTTTTTGGTTCAAGTCCGCTGTTGATGCACTAAGCGCCAAAAAAACGCGCAAAAGTTTTGACCTTTACGCTCAGCGCTCACTACTTTTTCTTATTACCGGATCGTGCTGCAAAAATATTCTGTCAGTCAACAGCTTCACTGTTATTCCAAGTTTAGAGAAATCGTTTATTTTAAAAGTTTTTCATTGGTATTCTTAGGGCGACAGTAATAAGTGTTTTTTAAGTTATCGAGCTATGGCTTACGTGTGATGCCATTTTTGTCAATTCGAGAATAGCCGATTTTTGCGAATAGATTCAATATCTATTTGCGATGTTTTAAAATTGACGAAATTTCTGTTGAATCGAATGTAATTGGTTGGTTTTACCTGTATCTCCTGAATCTCAATACGCATTATACTACTCAATGCAAACTGAATGTTGTCCTATGTTTTACCTCTACAATTGTGTGTCCACTATCACCTCAACCGATTCACTATGGTTATACCGATGGCGCACAGAGTGTGTGTCTCCGCTTATCGGTACATACCCGTTCAGGTGCTAGTTTTTAAACCAGCTTGGCCGTAGATGGTACCCTAACATTAATCTAAGTAATGATAACCGTTGTTTTACTCGCAATGAATTTTATACTTAGGGCGGGCCGATTTAAAATCGCTCATTGCTCTGCGATCTCGTATCATAGGGATCAAAACAAGTAACTTTGCCGAAGAACCATACTCTAAAAGCGCATTCAATCGTGTACTTTGGGCGCACTTCTGGGTAGCGCATTTCAATTCTACCTGCTGTGATCTACTGTGGTGGCGTTAAACAGAACAACACGAGGCAATTTACGAGATCTGCATTGTGTCCCAGTGATGACCTTCATTTTTAAACGTTGAATAAAAAACCCACACAACTATGTTTACGACATGCAAATGCATGCACGTGATGCCTTCGTTTTAAACGGTGATTGTAAAAGCGCTAATTTCTAATAATTTTTTTTAGAATTTCTTTTCTATTACTAGTTAATTCATTTTTTCTTTACATATGTTCTGACTAAATAAATTCTAAGAAATAAACTACCAAAAGTAGAAAAAACATAGGCAATTATCTAAGTGGGATTTTTTCAACATTTGCCCTACGACCCAACAGCACTCAGAATTCGTTTTAGTATATAAGTTCTTTTGCAAGTTTCTTATTTTGATCCCTAAATTAGATTTTCACAGAGCAATGGCGATTTTTGTGGTTGCCTCCGCACGACTGGATCGAGCGCAGCTGTGCACGAATATAGACGTGGTGGATTATAGTAATACATGAGCTAATAATTATATTGAGCGTTAAAGAAGTCGGCTAATGCAAGATTCACATACTTCATGTTAACTTAATTATATAATCCGTATCATATGAAATATACGCAGGTACGGAAAATATACAGTGACAATTTATTTTCGTCAATTATATTCATCTTATTTATTTTCGATATTTAAGAAAAACTGAAGAGTCTTTTTTTTAATGGAAAATAAGTATCTGAAACAACCGTAAAATTCTCAAAATCATAAAAAAATTTTGCGAGCCTAACTTTACTTTTCTGAGACTAAAATGTATTGGCTACAAAGCTTGTATACTGAAATATTTTAGAGAGCTAAAAAAAGGTTCGAATTTTTGGCATAATTTTACTCGAGTTTTACAATTTTTTCGTAAACTTTTTCGAGTCTTGTTATAGTAGTTCAGTTACGAAATGTGTTGTTCTTAATATCGGCAATAAAAATTTGATTTGATTGCCGAATTTGGTAAAAATTGCACTACTATTTTCCGTTGTCCGCTGCCTTACGTCATATATATTTATGCCTGCAAAATAATGCCTGCCTTAATTTAATAAGGACGAATGATGTAGTGTCACTCTTAATTTAATCATATATTTAATGAAAGTTCCATTATCACTTATACAATAATTATGATACGTTCAACATATATTCATAGTTATGTAAGTGTAACCAGCGATTATTCACAGCCAAAGATCACACTGCTGAGCGATGAGACTATTCTCTGATTGAAGTGCCTAAACATAAACAAAACATACAACTTATATCATCGCAATAAATGATAACATGTTAACCCCAGTTAAATTTGCTTTCAATTCTAATTCTTTTTATTTTCACACCCCTAGCGATTTCATTTACGAAATTAGTATAGGGGACGCATTCAAATGGGAGCACCTACGTTCCAACGTATGTAGCTATGTCAAATATTCCTACTGAAAATAGCCACCATGTTTAACCCAGTTTACCGAACGTATTAATGGAAAGTGTTGTTTGCTTTATTGTATTTGACCTGAAATTGTTAGGTTCATTCATTTTGTTATATACGAAATATCGTGTTTTGGGTTTTCATTTGTGAATGACGTGAAACTGTACCCTTGACCTAGCGTTGGAGGTCTAACGGACCGTCTTCGAATCTTTCACACTGCCTTACGCAAATATATTTTTAAACGATTTTATTTAGCTTGCTTCATACTGTCTGACTGGTTGCTGTCTGGCCGGCACGAAATTTTGTAATTGAATTTAAGTATCTTCCGCGATAAGCTACAAGCTGAAACTTGTAATATAGTTCAGAACCGATGACGAGCTGCAATAATAGAGAACAAACTCGTTAGGTGGGAAGTTCGATTGCGAAGCGCATGATCGAGATATTCCACTCGTATTTGTGGTCGGTTGGCTCATATTTGAACACATAATACATGCATGATAGAACGACGCTAGTGAAAAATCGCCACTAGGTGCTTCACGACCGGGATATCAAAAAGAATCGTATTTGTGGTCCGATGGCTCATATTTGGACACATAATCATATCAGGATGGAAAGCGACCTATGATGATCCGATTTGCGCACTCTTTGGTAACAAATATTCATTATAGTCCGGCATAGTGACATCAGAATTTTTGAGTTCGACGAGGACAAGCATACGTGGCGCAGAGTCGAGATAAAGTCTTTGGAGGATTAGTATTGAGGCCTAGATGTACCAGAATTGTCAGAAGAGAGTCCGTGTAATAGTGAGTCACTAATGAACTAAATAGAATGATATATATATGCCACTTATATATAGACTAAAAACTTGAAATAAAATAATTAAAAAAACTTTTTTAGAGTCAACGTTTATTGGAAAACATACTTACTGAAATAATAATAATACGAAAACTAGAAGATAATTCTGTAGGTCCTAGGCTAGTCTCACACGCATTATCAATCTGGGCTTTGATCAGACATAATAACAGCTTTTGGACTAGTCATATTTCTATTGATAAGTAATAAGAAACCCAACTGAACCTTAATCAGTTATGCTACTCCTCCTCTTAGAAATTTCACGCGCCCACACTTTATTTAGTTAGCCTGACAACGCCCTAATTGATGAGGATGTGATTACTAGTACCTAGGACCTACTAATTATTTCTATTTCTATATTATTTATTTATTACTTCAGGTCAGTATTGTGTGTCAATAAAGCCCGTTTTCACTTACAATTGTTTTAAAATGTTTTTATTATGTATGTAACTTGTATCTAAATAGCATAAGACACATTATGGCTTTCATTCCAAACAATTTTTGCGCTCTCCTTCTATATTTATAAATTTTTAAGTTTCAAAGCCTGTTTTTTCAAATATTAAAGAATTTAAACTATACGGGAGTGGAATAAAACTCCGTTGCGAAAGGATCTCTATATTGCAAGTTCCATGAAGAGTTTCGATTACTGCTTAACAAAACTTCGAATTTTTAGATTTTACTGAATTTTGTAGCTTTAAAGTGGACCTCATTGCATTGGCAAGTGGATATTTATAATTCAAAACCTCCAAATTAAGTCGTGAAATGCCTAATGTGTTAAGCAGGTGGTTAATGACACACCTGCATTTATATCTAAAAAGGTATGTTTATAAATTTAGGCATGTTCATGTTCACGCACAATCAATTAACGCTGTTTTTTCTTCAAATTGTTGGCTGCCGTTGTATATAGTACATGTTACAATTTGCTACGTTGAAGAAAGCACTTAATTCATTACCGTTAGACCGCTTTGGCATGCTGTGTTATAAATATAAACTTGTATGCGTGTGTGGTGCATGCCACAGACACATGTCCTCAAATCATTAGGCTGTACTTATACGAATGTATAGATTCCGGTGAACGTACGGTAACTATTTAAATTTATTTGTTTATTTTAGAAAATACTCGCTATTTTAAGGTTCGGAAGAAATTCAATAATAATTTCCATGGCAGAAACACTTTTAAGAGAAAATATAATTATATTTTTTGGTCCCACCACCGCACCGCGTAAGACCAAACCAAAATGTAATTTATTAGATGTGTCAGACCAAAAATCTTAATAAAATTTTAGGGAGTAGAATTTTGTGTATTTGTTGTTTTGAAAAATTGCTATACAAATGAAAGCTACGGATCTGACAACTTTTTCTTTCGTTTTAAATTTTTCTTCGTATATTTTGTTTGTGTTTTGCAGTTGTAATTCTATTCAAAGATTGAAAAATAAACACAGTTTTTGATGTTTGCGTATTTTCCATGACGTAGCAATGCATAGCCGTATAATTTGTTGGCGTTTTGTGTAAAAATACTACACCAGTTTGCAAATAGCAATGATGCTAGACTATTTGCAAAATCGTGAACTCCCTATATTGTTATTGTAGTTTTAACCAATGTTTTCATACTCCAGAGTAGTAGAGCAAAACTAGGCTCTGCTACTGCTTCTGTCAACCACCCCCCTCTGCACAGGACGAGCGGAGCTGTATCATAAAATTGATAGCGTTTCTATGCCTTTTAGGTAGCTACATCGTCTGTTTTTTTGAGCGGAGCAATACCAAAATAAAAACTACCAAGTAAAATGCTATTATTAGTGTGCGAGAGCAAAAAAAAAAATTATTGCACTGGTTTTAAACACATGCTTGTATTTTCATTTCTGCAAAAGCAATCGACCTCACAGGCATAAAATATTAAATTATATGTCCAGGCCAAAGGTCCTACGCGTATAAAAACTGCCAATTGCTCCGAATCGAGCTTCCTTTTAATAGGTGGATTGTTTGTTTTTTGCTGCAGAACCAATAACTAGATTTTACTCGCTAACTCGAGTCTGAGCAAAAGCTCGATTTTTATGCATGCACATTTTTTTTTTAACAACTTTAGGATAATAAAAAAATATAATGAAATAAATAGAATAAAATTTAAAAATAATAAAATTAAATTAAAAATAATAAAAGTAAAATGAAGAACAAATAAATAAAATGCATAAAAAATCAAAATAAAAATAAAGTAAAAAAAATAAACATTTGGAAAGTCAATTAAAGAAATAAAATTAATATAGATTTGGCCCGAGTATATCTGTTCCACCGGTGTGATGGTAGCGTACTCCGCTTACCACAACGAAATCCTTGGTTCAAAATTTTAGGAAAAAGTTTTTTCAATTTAGAACACAAATTTTTCAAAGCGGGGTCGCCCCCGTCATTGTTTCGGCAAGCCTCCGATTTATTTCTGCCATGAAAAGCTCTCCGTGAAAATCATCTGCCTTCAGATGCCGTTCAGGTCGGCATAAACAATTAGGTCCCCCGTCGAGCCAATTTGGAGGAAAAATGAAAAGGCAGCACGACGCAAATTAGAGAGAAGCTGGGCCTAAACCTCTCAAAAGTTATCGCGCTTACATTTATTTTTATTTTTTATAATCTTTATTAATTTTTCCAAAAGAGCTTCTCGGTCGATAAAATAAAAAGACCCAAAATTTGTTTTTTCTTATTTCTCCTACGCACTTTCGAGAATTTTTTTTCAAATTGCTTTTGAATTCAGTGACGAGGCCAATGACGCAGTCGAAATTTTTAATTGTGCTATTTATTATGTTGTTGATGAATGTTTTTGTGTTATAAAATTGCATCTTAAAAGTAACATTTATGTTAAGGATAATCAGACTCACCTGATGAAGATGAAAAAGCAAACTCGAAACGCGTATGGGAATAAGTAAAAAAACAAAGTTTTTTGTCTTTTTTATCGGCCGAAAAGCTTCTTTGGAAAAATCGTAAAATAAATTAGTTAAAAAATAAAATAGAACAAAATAAAATAAAACATAAAATTAATTAAAAAATAAATAAACAAATAAATAAATAAAATCTCATTTAAAAATTTTATTAAATAAAAAATAAGAGTTAAATAAAATACAATAGAATAGAAAAAGGATAAAGTTAAAATAAACAAATAAAGCAAAATAAAATAAAATAAGACAAAACAAATTAAATTGAAACAATTTTAATCAAATCAACTAAAATCAAAATAAAATATTTTAAATACAAAAAATAAATTAAATACAATAAACATTAAATTAAATAAAATTCATTAAAATTCAAATAAAAAATCAAATTAAAAGAATTTAATCAAAATAAATAGAATAGAATCACAAAAAATTAATAAAGCAAATAAACTAAAAATTAAATAAAACATGAACCATCAATGAAACAATAAATAAGGTGAAATAAAATAAATAGAACAAGTGCATAAAATAATATCCGGTTCGAATCTCGTGTGGACCTGTGATAACATACGAAATGCCTGACGATGATTTGTGGCGATTTCGAATGGTACCATCGCAACATCCGTAAATTTTCTCCTTTATTTCATTTCCTCTAGAAAAACACAATAATTGAATATTCAATTTATTATAAGCCGGTGTAAAGCTCACGAATTCTTAATAATACTATACATATGACACACATTAAACAAAACGTAAATGAAGAAATAAATAAAAAAACAATAAAGTAAAGACAATAAATACACATACAAGTGAATCAAAACACGTTAGTCTGATAGTAGTATGAGCTACTAATATGTAAACCTACACCTGCTAAGTCGGAGTTAAAAAAAAAAACATTAAGGAAGCTACCTTGCATGTTTACGATATTAGGGTGGAGTGATACCCCTATGGATTTTGTTTTTATTTTTTTTTTTGTACTGGCCTAGCAATAAAAAGTTGTCTTTATAAGATTTAACCAAAGCCCCAAATATTATTTTCGTGCGATGGCGTTTCGACGCCCCGAGTGTGAGGCAAATAATCGTGATTTTACAAGCTCATTATTTACATATTGATTTTATTTCTTTTTAATATCATAACTTTAGTCAAATTACATATTATAATAAAACTCCAATTGTAAATGGATGGTTTTTTTGCAGTTTTTTTTTTGATAATCAGTATGTTTCTAATCAGTGTTAAGTAAAGTTTTACTGACACGTACTAGGCCTGAAAATATGCTTGGAACATCATAGAACAATACCACAGCGAAAGTTAATCACTTGCAAAAAGAATAAAAAACAAAAAAGATTTGTGTACCTACCGTCCTTTTTCAAATTTTCGTTGCGTTGGGGCACCTCTAACAGACGATGATGAAATATAATTTTCAACCTTATTTCTGGTCTATAACGGCAGCTTTTCGGAGGTCATCCAAAAGCGATTTCGAAAAAAAAATTCACTCCACCCTAGTACATTCTCTCGTTCTTATTGTGAACAAATATAATTCAAATTATATTTTTTTGTAAACTCAACGCTTTCATTTGTGCTTATAAGATTTCAAAGAAAACATCTTCCTAATCATAAACTTCCCAGCCGATTATTGATATCATAAAATCTCAAAAAATTTTAAATTTTTTGATTTACTCTTATTATCGTACCGCGAATACTTATTATTTCCAATTAATACGTCAACATATCACCGGATATAAATTTTATTTCATTTTTGACTGAAATACCTCGTAAAGAGAACTTTTGAGCTTGTCTTTGTAAATTTCGTTTATGGCTCTTAATAGTTCATGATATACGCTTACACACACACGCCATACTACCACAAATATGTACTATGTACCTACATACTTATAGTTTAGTCTTCCAACCACTACAAATATATTGAAAAGTGAGTGCAAAAACCTCTGCAATCACGTTTTTTTATTAATTTAGAAAATGTCAAAAGTTTTCATGATCTAAATGTCACATAATAATTATATTATTTTGGTATGGAAATGTAATTTAAAAATTTTTCTAAACCTTTTGGTATTTTTCGTGAATAAGAGCTAGTTTTTCCTGCGCCTATTGCTACAGCTATTAGTGGCAGAATCAGGTTATGAAAGTATTGGAAAGCTAGCTATTGTTTTAAAAAAAAATGTTATTTTAATATGCGAGACTCAAAAAAAAGTTCCCTAAAAACGGTGAAAAATGCTATTAAAATTAAGGGACATTTTATATGATGTTTCGCGGATATAAAAAAAGAAATCCTTTCCTAATATGAACAAGTACTTTCTTAAAAATAAAACTATTTCTTTCTTGGTTATTGGACTAATTTTAAAAAATATAGAGAAAATTGCATAAAAAAATAAAAATTTAATTATGTACCGGTACCGGCTGTGGATTTCCAGTCGAGGTGCTCAACTTACCATCGCGTACTCTTGTTACCTGATCTCGTACATGTAAATATTGTGAGAAATATTCAAATTAATGAAAAAACTTAATAAAAAATATTTCCCTCGAACTAAAGAAAGTTTTATACAAAATTAAAATT
Source organism: Eurosta solidaginis (assembly GCA_029619165.1). Taxonomy (NCBI): domain Eukaryota; kingdom Metazoa; phylum Arthropoda; class Insecta; order Diptera; family Tephritidae; genus Eurosta; species Eurosta solidaginis. The sequence goes on from JARSSU010034305.1 coordinate 18,400, forward strand.
CCCATTCTTATTTATTTACTTCTTTATTAGTTTACAAATTTACAATTATCAGACGAAATATAATTACGTGATTCACAGAATAAATTACAGAAGGTCCTAGCAAAATTTTATAAAATATTTATATATATTATTAAATCAGTTGTTTGGGGTGGACTTGTGGATGCCGGATCGAACGGAGTTTGATTAAAGTGCCTGTCCGTATGGACTTGATTTCGAGCAGACTATGTATATTTTAACACACAATGAGTAGGGCCTGCGATATGTGGGTAGGATTGGGGAAAGACGTTATTCCAAGCCACCCGCCCAATACTGGAGCTGATGATAAGAGTAGGAGGTTGTAAAGACTAACCCAGCCACCCACCCAAATCATTTCGTATTTATTTTTTTATTTGTTAATCTACTGATTGACAAATCTTGTGCTTATCAATCTAAATACATAAGAATTTGCAAAACAAAAGAAATAACAGATTTAGTTCAACATGTTAATTTTGAAACAGTTATGAGTTCAAGGCGGTGAGTATAATTTTTTATACTGTAAAGTGGGTCACAAGTATCAATATTATTGCAGTAATTATTGAAATCTTGACACATACAAAGAAGAGGTTCATGCATCTGAAAATTCAATCTAAATTTAATTATATATAGCGGTTGGAAATACCGAGAGGGCCAAAAAGGGGCATTAAGCATAACCTCGCCAAGCAGAAAGGGACTGTTTGTCATCCCTCCTAATAGTTTTACCATGAGTAAAACACCCAGCAACTCCCTGCGGCTCCGTAGTGAGGCAGCTGTAAAAGTTTTAACCGTCTGCAGTAGGGCGGTAGATTCCTTGATGGGTCCCAGGGCAAATGATTTAAAGAAAAGCCAAAATTGCTTTTGGACTGATTCCAATTTTTCGCTGTGAATCTGATAGCGCGGGTTCCAGATAACGGAAGCATATTCCAATAAGGTCTTAACAACAAAAAAAAGAGTTTTTAGTGCCATAGGGTCTTGATTCCTTGACCACCTTTTACGAAGCCGAAGTCCCTCTAGCGCCTAATCCCCACGATTCGATAAGACAATTGAAAATCCCTTAGTTAAAGAATATTTTTCAGAATTTTCCTCTTATTTAGGTAAGTGTTTTTTTCTGAGTGTATAATTCTGACAATTGTTGTATACTAAAAAAGTTTATTTGCCAATATTTACCAAGTTTTTTGTTGTTGCTGAACATTTGTGCAAATATCGTTTTACGTTTGATGCTTCAGCTGTTTATGAAAATATGACAATTACTTTGTTCGCGCTAAGTAAATAGTACATAAATATATAGTACACAGAGTTAAGGTTCATAATACATACATCCTATCAATATTAAGTGTGACATACGAACGACAAAGTTTGGTTTATTGGCTAAAAATGTATGAGCGATTCGTACATCTTAACAAAATAATATGCCGATAAAACAACAACAAATTTCAATATCATACTAAGCTTATAAAAAAGATGTCAACATAATACTAATGAATCATTGCCAAAAAATAAGCTCAATGTTCACATGTTCCTCCGACAGGTTGTCGCAGCAAGTAAAAATCGTTAGGCAAGAAACAAAAGAGAACAGAAACAAATAGAATTAAGAATACAACAATCGTTTTCAAAACGCTGCTGAAGTGAGATTAGCACTTTCGATAAATTTTTTTAAAAAAGTACATCTTTATATAGCCTTAAATTTTCTGTAATTATTGCTTTACCACTCAGAAGAGATATAGTACATTCCACGCTAGCCTCGCAACAACACTCCCAAAAACCAAAAAAAAAATTATTATTTTTTTCACAAACTGTTATAAAAAACGTTGTCCATAACAGTTTTTTAAAAAAAAAAAATATTTTATTGAGGTGTGAGGGAGTGCTTGTTGGAAAATTTACCTTTAGCCATTTTTTTATTCCGCAGGCTCCTTTTTTTCCTGGCCAAATCCTATCAAAAATCGATGGCGCTAATAATCGGTTAATAAATCGACCCAGTCTAAGTACATATAGAAATTTCATAGCATAGCAAGTATTTGTGCTAAATAATTAAAGCGAACTCTATTAAATAAATTTCTTAACTTGAAAAATAGTTGATCAGAAATTTCAGCGGTAACAGCTTTGTAGAAATATATGAAAAAACAATAGAAATAAAAACATGTGAAAAAATCAGCTTATCAACATGTATAAAAAAAG
>JARSSU010034306.1:0-54812 GCA_029619165.1 Eurosta solidaginis
TACGACCTACATAACATTAAAAAAGTCTCAAGTGACATAACTTGGATGATCTGCGTAATAGAAAAAATTTTGTTTTAATTTGCATGTTTTCTTCTAGAGAGTGCACGCAGAAGCTTATGAAAATCATATAAGCCATATGTGCAGAAAAAACCGGGGAAAAAGCTGGTGAACAGTACATCAGGTGCTAGAAAAAAATTTAACCGTTCGATCCGTCAGAAAAATATGAAGACAACGTTGTTACCTATGTGCTCGAAAGTATGAGTCCCCTATCCACAGTTGAAATGCCGTCATCAGAAAATTATAGATGGTGAATAACTTAATTGGAAGCGTGTCATTATTCTGCATTACAACATTCTGGGTGACAAAATTCTGTAAATTGCAAAAAATTCTGCTTGAACAAAATTCTGCTTTTTTAAAGATTCTGCTTTCAAATTCTGTATTACAAAATTCTGTATTGCAAAATTCTGTATTAAAATATAATATTAACAATGTAAAGAGGTCATGCATTCATAATTCCGGAAGTCGAAACACCGGAAATCAATATTATGGGAGTCAATATTCTGGAAAAGGCCGATCCACAACGACTGCGCCATGCTCAGTAATTTGCGTAGAACACCTTTCTGCATAGGCGGCCTTCGGCTGTGTGGTATAACCGTGGCTGCCGCCACGGTGATGTCCTTCTGCGTAGTACACCCTTCTGCCTTATGACGAAAATCACAAAACTTGAATAAGCAGATTTTTCGCATTAGACATGCAGATTTTGAAAAAGCAGAATTTTAGAAAGCAGAATTTTAGAAAAGGAGATTTTAAGAAAGCAGACATTTTAAAAGCAATTTGTTCAAGCAGAATTTTTTTGGCAATTACAGATTTTGTCACCCAGATTTTGTAATACAGAATAATGACCCGCCCCTCCAATTAAGTTATTCACCATCTATTAATTTCTGAATAACAGCATTTCATCTGTGGAAGGGGACTCATACTTTCGAGCACATAGTAGGTAACAACATTGTCGTATCATACGGCTAATCTTCAGCGGGTGATAGAGACGCAGGATGAGACCGTTATAGTACCATGAAAAATCAGGTGATCGATTATATTTTGTCCTGACATGACCCCGAGTGAGTCCCCAAAAAGATCCCGGAATGAACCCACGAATGACCCCCAACTGACCCCGAGGAGTCCCCAAAAAGATCCCGGAATGACTGCACCGATGACTCCCCAAATGACCCGAGGAGTCCTCAAATACCATTCGAGATGACCCCCAAATGACCCCAAATGTCCCCGAGGGAGTCCCCAAAAACCATCCCGAATGACCCCCAAATTACCCCCCGAGGAGTCCCCAAAAAGATCTCGGAATGACCCACGAATGACCCCGAAATGACCCCAGAGAGTCCCCAAAAAGGTCACGGAATGACCCCGGGAGGACCCCGAGGTACTCCCCTAAACCATGCCAAAGTGTCCCAGAAATTACCCCCAAACGGCCCCCAAAAAACCCCGCGAATACTCCCCACAATCATCTCAATATTACCCTAAGAAGCTTCAGAACTACACGCGAACTGGTTACGCATATGAGTATATTTTCAGGGCATCTCGATGGTTTATTTTTTTATTTTTGAATACCTGAATAAAAACTAAAATTTTATTGTTATTCCAAATTTTGTAAATAATGAATAATACTCAACTCTTTATTCAAAATTTGCAAAAATAAGAATGGGCGTTTATCATCAATTAGAATATTTTGAATAACGAGAAAACGTTATTCATTTTCAAGAATGCTTGAATAAAAATAACTTTTTATTCATCAATCAAAAAATTTAAAATGATGAATATTTTTTATTTTTTATTTTGATTTGTTTCATTTCAAAATGACTCACCCTGCTGCACACATACGTGCGGGGCAACAAAGAGAGATACTCACAAACGCATGTCATCATCAGCCGCTCACATATACACACGCATATGGATACAAATTGAAAATATACGTGTATATAGCGGGTAAACAGCATCAGGTTCACGAAATTACTAGACCTTAGGAGAAATGGCGTGAACGAGGAAACCGAGAGTATAAAAGCGACACAGGCTGAGGCATCACAAATCAGTTTCATTTAAGCAAGCTATTGGTTATGAAGTATCAGTGTTATTGTGAAGTACTTTAATAAAGGCCATTTTGCATTATTAAATACTTGAGTTATTTATTCAACCGTTTAGTGATACGAACGTTAGCAGAAGATTGCAAATAAAAGGGAATTGCAGTAAATTTGTTACAATATGATATTAGCAGAAGTGGTTCTATAAAGTATTTTCAAAAGGAAGACATACATACCTTTATTTATAAGCTAAAAAATCTATAGAAATAACAATTGAAGTAAAATAGAACGCATGCTGCACAATTACATCACAATCCAAAAAATAAATATTAATGGTTGGAAGCAACAAGACTTCAGCTTACTTTGTTGGTAAATGCAGCCAGCCTTAAGAGCTGAGAGATGAATCAAAAGATATATGTACCACAAAATTGTTCCTAAGTACTCTGTTAAATAAAGTAACCTGTAAGAAAAAAAGGAGTTTGTAACTTAACTAACTTTGAACTAAAATAAACTTAAAAAGTACACCTATAACTGCTGTACAGAATATCACCTTATCTCAGCTGCCGTTTCGAAAACGCCCTACCTTAGTAAACTTTTGAAAAATACCCCCTATATTAGAATGTGTTTGAATACATAATACCCTATTTCAGAATTCGATTGAAGAATGCCCTATATCAGAATTCGTTTCATAGACGCGATATATCAGCATAAATTGAATACATTTTGGGGTGAGATATGAGTAAAATTCGTATAAAGAGTTCAATATGATTTAGAGCAAACACATTCTGAGATAGTACACTTTGAACTGACACTCTTGATACAGTGATATATATTTCAGGGGTTCAAATAGTATAGTTATCCTTTGGTAGTATTGTGGCGAATGTTGACATCACTAGGCTGTTAGTAAATAATCACGCAACAACAAAAATATGAAGCAGCCACTCTTAAATACATATCCACATTTAAGCTAGCAACACTTATGTAGAAGGCGATGAAGAGATACATATCCCACACACACGCACATGTAGTCATCAGCCGAAGTAGTTACTCATCATACACACTAACCAGGGTCGATTTGTATGGACGAAAGTTAACCGATATCGCACCACCGATTTTTTGACAGGATTTGGGCTCAGGAAAAAGTTCCACTACGCATACCCAAAAAATAATTTTCGAGCCTGCGAAAAATTACGAAGGGTAAATTTGTCGACCAAAATACTTCCCAAAACCCAAAAAATATTTTTTTTAAAAACTGTTGTAACTGTTGTGGATTTGGTCGAAAAATTGACCCTTTCGCCATTTTTTTCGCAGGCTCGAAAATTATTTTTTTGGGTATGCGTAGTGGAATTTTTTTCCTGCGCCCAAATCCTATCGAAAAATCGATGGCGCGATATCGGTTAATAAATCGACCCAGTCTAATACACGCATATGGGCTATAAACTACAAATATACACGTATATAGCTGGTACCAAGCATGAGCTGCAAGAGTTCTAGAAGGTGAAGCGTCTAAACCTTTGGAGAAATATGCGGATGAGGTAACAGAGAGTACAAAATCAGCGCAAGCTGAGATATAACGAATCAGTTTGCATTTAAGCACGATATTGTTGTGAAGTTTTCATTGTGAATTACTACCCCCAAAGTAAAGACCAGTTTGCAATACTAAATATTGGAGTGATTTATTCAACAATTTAGCGATTCGAACGTTAGCAGAAGTTTTAAATACGCGGAATTTCCCAAAATTCGTTACATTATTATTTGATTCTGATTTCGTTATCAAATATTTTTCGATTTACATTTCGGTTACGCTTCCGGTTTCAGTTGAGTTCGTGTCCGTTTTTGAATTCTGGTTTGAGTTCTGGATTTGGTTGCTTACGGTAAGATTTTATTTTGGTCATCCGGTTCGATATGCTTTTGCGCAATTCTAGATAAGATTTAGAGTTCGTTACTCTTTTCGACGCTTTGGCTTCATTCTGAAGACCGGTTGCAATTTGCTCTTAATAACTGTTACTGTTTATGTTCAAACTTGTTCGCGTCACAGATTTTCGTACTGGTTTTGTTTCTGATATTGGGTAAATTTGGAGTTCAGCTTCCGGTGCTGGCAAAATTTCTTTGTTCAGTTCTGGTTTCGGTAGTCTCTTTGATAATTTCATTTGATATTGAATACCAGATTATATTTGATTGAATTTGGTTCATTATACTATTTGATCTCTATTCTAGTACCTTTAAATTTGTTGTTTGGTAACTGGAGGGGTGACATAAGATCAATGGCCTTAGGTCATTGACCTTAGGCACACTTAATTTTTATGAAACAAGTAAGGAAGGTTAAGTTCGGGTGTAACCGAACATTACATACTCAGATGAGAGCTATGTTGACAACATAAGGGAAAATAACCATGTAGGAAAATGAACCGAGGAAACCGTGGAATGTGTATCAAATGAAAGGCATTAAAGAGTATTTTATGAGGGAGTGGGCCATAGTTCTATAGGTGGACGCCATTTAGGGATATAGCCATAAGGTGGATCAGGGTTGACTCTAGAATGCGTTTGTACGATATGGGTATCAAAATGAAAGGTGTTAATGAGTATTTTAAAAGGGAGTAATCCTTAGTTCCATAGGTGGACGCCGTTTTCGAGATATCTCCATAAAGGTGGACCAGGGGTGACTCTAGAATGCGTTTGTACGATATGGGTATCAAATGAAGGTGTAATGAGTATTTTAAAAGGGAGTAATCCTTAGTTCCATATGTGGACGCCGTTTCGAGATGTCGCCATACAGGTGGACCAGGTGACCCTAGATTTGTTTGTACAATATGGGTATCAAAAGAAAGGTGTTAATGAGTATTTAAAGGGAGTAATCCTTAGTTCCATAGGTGGTCGCCGTTTCGAGATAACGCCATAAAGGTGGACCAGGGGTGACCCTAGAATTGTTTGTACAATATGGGCATCAAACGAAAGGTGTTATTGAGCATTTTAAAAGGGAGTGGGCCTTAGTTCTATAGGTGGAGGCCGTTTCGAAAATATCGCCATAAGGTGGACCAGGGGTGACTCTAGAATCGTTGTTTGTACGATATGGGTATCAAATGAAAGGTGTTAATGAGTATTTTAAAAGGGAGTAATCCTTAGTTTCCATAGGTGGACGCCGTTTCGAGATATCGCCATAAAGGTGGACCAGGGGTGACCCTAGAATTTCTTTGTTACAATATGGGTATCAAAAGAAAGGTGTTAATGAGAATTTAAAAGGGAGTAATCCTTAGTTCAATAGGTGGACGCCGTTTCGAGATATCGCCATAAAGGTGGAGCAGGGGTGCCTAGAATTTGTTTGTACAATATGGGTATCAAAAGAAAGGTGTTAATGAGTATTTTAAAAGGGTCGTGGGGCTTGTTCTATAGGTGGACGCCCTTTTCGAGATATCGCCATAAAGGTGGACCAGGGGTGACTCTAGAATGGGTTTGTACGATATGGGTATCAAATTACAGGTATTAATGAGAGTTTTAAAAGGGAGTGGTTGTGAAGGTGTTTTCCAGATATCGACCAAAATGTGGACCAGGGTGACCCAGAACATCATCTGTTGGATACCGCTAATTTATTTATATATGTAATACCTGCCAAGATTTTAAGGGTTTTTTATTTCGCCCTGCAGAACTTTTTCATTTTCTTCTACTTAATATGGTAGGTGTTGCACCCATTTTACAAAGTTTTTTCTAAAGTTATATTTTGCGTCAATAAAACAATCCAATTACCTTACCATGTTTTCATCCCTTTTTTCGTATTTGGTATAGAATTATGGCATTTTTCATTTTTCATAATTTTCGATATCGAAAACGTGGGCGTGGTCATAGTCGGATTTCGTTCATTTTTCATACCAAGATAAAGTGAGTTCAAGTAAGCACGTGAACTAAGTTCATTAAAGATATGTCGATTTTTGCTCAAGTTATCGTGTAACGGCCATGCGGGAAGGACAGGACGGACGACTGTCGCCCATTTTCACAGAAAACAGTTAACGTCATAAATCTATGCCCCTACCAAATTTCAAAAGGATTGGTTAATTTTTGTTCGACTTATGCGTTAAAAGTATCCTAGACAAATTAAATGAAAAGGGCGGAGCCACGCCCATTTGAAATTTTCTTTATTTTTGTATTTTGTTGCACCATATCATTACTGGAGTTGAATGTTGATATAATTTACTAATATACTGTAAAAATATTAAATTTTTTGTTAAAATTTTACTTTAAAAAAATTTTTTTTTAAAAGTGGGCGTGGTCCTTCTCCGATTTTGCTAATTTTTATTAAACGTACATATAGTAATAGGAGTAACGTTCTTGCAAATTTCATCATGATATCTTCAACGACTGCCAAATTATAGCTTGCAAATTGTTAAATTACCTTCTTTAAAAGTGGGCGTTGCCACGCCCATTGTCCAAAATTTTACTAATTTTCTATTCTGCGTTATAAGCTCAACTCATCTACCAAGTTTCGTCGCTTTAGCTGTCTTTTGTAATGAATTATCGCACTTTTTCGGTTTTTCGAAATTTTCGATATCGAAAAAGTGGGCGTGGTTATAGTCCGATATCGTTCATTTTAAATAGCGATCTGAGATGAGTACTCAGGAATCTACATACCAAATTTCATCAAGATACCTCAAAATTTACTCAAGTTATCGTGTTAACGACGGACGGACATGGCTCAATCAAATTTTTTTCGATGCTGATTATTTTGATATATGGAAGTATAATCTATATCGATTCCTTTATATATGTACAACCAACCGTTATCCAATCAAACTTAATATACTCTGTGAGCTCTGATCAACTGAGTATAAAAAATTTTCCATAAAAATTTTAATGTGTGGAGTTGCGCAACATATTAATTGATCTTATGGCCACTTAACATGAGGGGGGTTTTATGACAATTTCAGAAAGGCAGAATGCTCATAATGTCAATTCGTTAAAATCGTAATGCTTAAGATTTAACTAAACCACCATTAATAAGGTCATACCTTGAATTAACCTTCTGGCTATTTGAAGTAGTAATAAGGTCAGTTGATGATATGACCGTTGACTTTATGTCATCCCTAGTAATAACTCTATCCACTTCTTTTTTATTTAAAATTTTATACGTTCTATTGTAGCAATTTTACTCCACTTTTCTTTAAAATACGTTAATTTATATACTTCAGCTTTCAATAAATCCTTTTGTTGACGACAAAGAATTTCTGGCCAGCCTTTACTCAACAATTGACATAATAATCACTGGCCAAATAGAAAAATCGTATTTCCAACTTTATATTCATGTATTTGCTATGAGTACGAAAAAAATGCATCTACATTAGGCCAGGTCGATTCGTGGGGAGGCAAAAAAATCGCCCATTGCTCTGTGAAAATCATATTCTAGTGATCAAAAAGAAACTTTGCCGAAGGAACCATACTCTAAAAACGAATTCTGATGTCCCTTTGGGTCGTAGGGGCAAATTTTGAAAAATCCCACTTGAAATGCCTATGTTTTTTCTTTTTGGAGTTTATTTTTCTCTTTAGACATTTATTTAGTCAGAACATATGTAAATGAAAAATGAATTTAACTTAGTAATAGAAAAGAAATTAAAAAAAATTATTAGAAATTAGCGTTTTTACAACCCCCTTTTAAAACCAAGGCATCACTGTGATGCATTTGCATGTCGTAAACATAGTTGTGTGGGTTTTTTATTCAACCGTTTTAAAAAATGAAGGTATCACTGTGACACAATTGCAGATCGTAAAATTGCTTGTGTTGTTTTTTTAAGCCACCACAAGACACAGCAGGTAGAATTGAAATTGCCCCTACCCAAAAGTTCGACCCAAAGGGGGGGACATCAGAATTCGTTTTATAGGTATGGTTCCTTCGGCAAAGTTTCTTATTTTGATCCCTAGAATACGATTTCACAGAGCAATGAGCGATTTTTAAATCGATCCGCCCTAATCTACATTCATGCATACATTGACTATTAAACCACCCAACAACGCCCACCACCTCAAATTCATCTTCCCTTGCTATTGCCACTTGTAGCCGTCCCATTGCTTCAGTTTTTTATTTGAGTACCACTCAGTTTGCATTCGATGCGTTATTTACATTGACGCTGTTGCGAATCTTTATTTCCTACATTTTATTTTCATCTCCGTTTTATATATCCCCCGAAAATAGATAAAAAGTCTTTAGCCGACTCTTCCTGCTCCATATTTTGTATGTATAGACTTTTGCGGAAGTTTTAATTTTCCCGCGCAATTTCTGGGCGGTTTTTATAGTTAAAATCATGCTTAATGTGTGAGGTAAGTAAGTTGGATATTGTGGTTCGAACAAAAAGATGGCTCGAATGAGGCTTGTATGGTTAGTGTTGTATGCAACGATTTTTTTACGCATGCGTACTTATGAATGTTGAGCAACATGTTTAGGAACATAATCAAAGAGAGGCTTGTTTGTCTGTTCACAGTGGTTGTGTTGAGGTCAATTCTGGATATGTAGAATTAACTAGTAACGAAGTCTAACTTCGGGTTAAACCGAACATTATATACCCAGCTGTACACTTGAAATGCTGTTGTTTTTTGTTTTGTGTGCTTAATAGTGTTACACGGCTGCCCAATAATACATATAAATATGGTTCTATTCTGAACTAATTTTGTTTCCAGTTATGGCTCCCGAAAAATTGAAATTGCTTAGTCATAAAAGGGGGTGCCACGCCATTTTTTTAATTTGAAGTTTTCCTATTTATTGTTATAAATCAACTTGGGAAATTAAATAGCATTGATATAAAGCTCTTTTTTGGCAAAGATATAGTTATTTTATTCGTCCATGACCCTTTTAAAAATCTTTTATATAAAAGTGGGCGTGGTCCTTAACCGATTTCGTTAGTTTTTCTTCAAGCATTCCTTACAGTAAACGCAACCTCTTTGCCGAATTTTGTTACGATAGTTTAACGATTTTTGATTTATGATTAATAATATTTGTAAAATTGATTTTATCACAAGTGGGGCGGTGCCAAGCCCATTTTAAAAATTGTTTTCAAATTTTTATCAAGAGTCTCAATATCAGCCCACATGTCAAATTTCAACATTCTAGGTGTATTATTTACTAAATAATCACGTTTTTTGTGTTTTCCAAAATGTTATATATATAAGAAGTGGGCGTGGTTATCATCAGATTTCGCTCATTTTCAATACAAATCTATTCTGGGTCCATATAAGCTCGTGTACAAATTTTGTGAAGATATCTCAATATGTACTCAAGTTATCGTGTTAACGGACAGACGGACGGACGGACCATGGCTCAATCAAATTTTTTTCGATACCGGTCCCATTTTTACTAGAAATATTTCCTGCTATAGGAAAAATATGTGTATCTAATCTTATTACAAAAAGGTAATTATCTTCGAGTTATGGCTCCCGTAACATAGAAAACTACTTAGTCAAAAAAAGGCAGTGCCACGCCCATTATCAAAAATTTTAATATTTTCTAACTTTTTATTAAAATTCCATTTAGAAAGTAAAATGCCATTGCCTATAAAGTATTTTAGATAAATGTGGGCGTGGTCCTTACCGATGTCGTAATTTTTTCTAGAAATATTTCCTGCTATAAGAAAAATATGTGTACCCAATCTTATTATGATCCGTTAATTTTTCTTCGATTTCGTTAACTTTTCTTCGAAGTAGAAAAGCCAACTTCTCTGTTGATAAGTTAACGGGTTTGATTTATGATTAATAATGTAGCGAATTTTGGGAAATTCTGATTATTTTGCACCTTTTTCTATCGTTCGAATCGCTGAGCTCTCGCATAAATAACTCAAATACTCATTATAGCAATATCTCCTTCATTAACAACTTTACTGTAGTAGTACTTCACAATTACAATACTCGAGTAATTCACTAATAGCGTCTTAATATCAAACTGATTCCTTATTCCTCAGCGTGCGCTGCTTTTATACTCTCGGGTACTCGTTCACTCCATTTATCCTAAGGTCTAGACTTTTCGCGAACAGCTGCTTATTTATGTTCCTTTATATATCTGATATTTACGTTTCTCTTTTAGTTATATGCATGTGTATGTGTGAGTAAGAACTTCTGCTCTTAGCTGCCGACTACATATATGTATATGAAATGTTAGTTTGCTGTTAGCTTAGCGGTTTACATGCATGTGTGGCAGCTTACTTTGCTGTTGTTGTGCATTTATTTACTAGCAGAATAGTGACGCATTGAAATTGCAAACATTCGCCACAATATTTTATCAAGAGTCTCAATATCAGTCCACGCATCGAATTTCGACATTCTAGGTGTACTATTTACTAAAAAAATTAGGTCTTTTTCGTTTTCAAAATATCATATGTATAAAAATGGGCGTGTTTATCATCCCTTTCGTTATTTTAAATAGAGATGGGAGATGATGAACAGACGGAAGGACTATGCTAAATCACCCTGGTCATTTTGATTTATGGACGTCTATATTTATCTCGATTCGTTTATGCCCTTACGATCAACCGTTATGTTAATATACTCTGTGTGCAAAAATGTTAAAAATAACTAAAATAGTAAAACTAACAATGATATTTTTAACCGGATTAAAACCAACAACATCATTACAACAACAAAAGGAAAACAACCACAAGGTAATTGAATGTTATCGTAATTGCATTAAAATAAACAAACTCATGAAAAATTCAAAAATTAATTGGAATAAAAGGGACGTTAATCAAAGCAATAAAGCTATTTTCCCACATAGATCATTGTCATCGGCATACGTCACTAAAAACTTCACACATCTCATACATACCACAACATATGTCATAATTATTTTTGTTGCTCCAACATGTTGCATGATTTCATAATTGTTTCATTTGAAACTTTACCGTATCATGACCTACGACTGCTACACTGCAACATCAAAACCTGCACCCAGCATCCGACGATCCGGCTGCTCGGCTGTCAGCTGCAATAGCATTTGTTGGCAACAAATGTTGCTAACGCAAATACGCTCGCTCAAAGACAAATCTCTTTTCACTACTCTCACGTCTATAAACAAATGGCATTGACCATACTTGGTTAGAAGGCAGCAGCATTTGTTGCTTGTGTGTGTGATTATGTATGTAGAAATGTAGAATGTTGTATGTGGCACGTACGGTATGTTGCAGCATAGCTTGGTAAGGGATTCAAACGCAAAACGTTTTGTTATTCCTTGATTTGGTTGTAAGCAATCAGCGATGCTCACAACCAAGTTGGCCACCCATTCCAACCGCCCCAGTCTTCCTGCCTTTAAGCAATGTGGACTTTGCAACATAAAATCTACGACACTCTACTCTACGCTACAACAACAACAACAAATTTAAGCCGGCTTTGGCTGCTGGATGCTTTTGTATGGTTTGATATTGTCTTTGTTGTACTAGCTGCGTTTTTTTTCTGTTTTATTTCTTATCGCTTTTGTTTTCATTTCATATTCTCTATGCGAAATTTTCAATGTTTACGCTAAAGCATTTGCTAAACTTGCATTCAGTCTTCGTTTGCTGAGTGTTGCGGGTGGTTCGGTTTGGCAGCGCATCAAGCGAAATGAACTTTTTCACTTCAATGAAGTTGAAAATTTTTACCGTTGAAGTTTTTTTAGGGACTAAAGTGTCATTTGCGAATTTTTCGTATTTTTTCTTCAGACCGTAGTTTACGATGCGCCATTGCATAAGTGAAATTTAAACTCATACATATACATAATATAAGTTCACGTGCAGTTTGTGCGAATGTATTTGTGAAGCGCCACTATACGCTCAGTGTTTATCTCACACAGTGTGTTTGGGTTGGTGTACAAGTACAAATAGTAGATCTAGCGGAAATGAAAATTGTTGCAATTTCTTACCCAAAATTGTTTAATTGTATGCACACATACATACAACCGTAACGCTGTGTAGGTGTTGGCGATAATGTATGAAGGCCTTCCTTGAGCGGAAGGAAAGTGATAATTATAATTATTATATCGTTAATGTAACTAGCATAATATTTGCACATGTATTTTTGAAGTGAGTTATGTGCGGTTAATGAAGTGAACTGAATAAAAAAAAATGTGAAGTAGCTGAGTTTAAAAATTTAACAATTGTGTCATTGGCGTCGGAGATACATTTTCGCAACATTTGCAAAAATTTGTTCGATTTCGTAATTTGAAGATTAGCTAAGGTAATTTTTTAGAAATAAAAGAAAAATTTATTGTTAATATTACATATTTTTTATATATGTACATATGTATAGATTACTTTCTTCGGTTCATGTGTGAGTGACTGTACTCCTTCTAAACGACTGGACAGCGTATTTGATGACAGTGTGTGTGTGTGTTCGAAGGAATTCGAGGACGCTTTAGATTCAAAATTTATTTTTTCCGGGAAGTGAACCAGAGGCCGACCTATTCTAAAAAAAAATAATTCAAGGTGCGGTTTTCTTGGTACAGGGGGTATCTCCTTGACTAGCTTATTATTTGAGAAACTTTTCTCTCCCGGAAGTGGAACAGGGACGGAGCTCTTCAAATAAATCTAATTTGTGATCCGATTTCCTTGAAATTTGGTACAGGGGTATCCAACAAAATCTCATTTAAGGTACTATTTTTTAGAGATTTAGTACAGGGTTGCCCCTTTATAAAGCTTAAATTTGAAAGACTTCTTTCAATGAAGGGAAGCTGTGGCCGACCTGTTCGAGAAATTGAAATTTAGTAAAAGCGTTCCTTTTGACAGGGTTAATGTTTGGGATCCTTTTTTCCGGAAAGTGGACCAGGATGGTACGATTTCTTCGAAACCAATTATTAGGGCGATCTGTTGGTAGCTTTATAACTTAAGTTCGAATGAGCTGATTTTAAAAATCGCAGCTACCTTAATTTTGTAAAATGGGTTTTAGTTCCGTACGAAGACCCATTTCTGAGACATAGACAAAATGTGGTCGTAAAATTTGCTGTCACAATATGTGTATCAAATAGGATGTGTTGATGAGGGCTTTAACAAGAGGTGATGGTTAATATGAAGAGCGAGAGGGAAAAAGCGATGGTCTGAAAAGGAGAAAAAGGAAAACAAGAGATAGGCGTGGGAATCGAAGGCGCGGAGAACGAAAGGAGGAGAGAAAAAAAGTGGGAGAGGTGTGCGGAAGAGAAAAGAAAGGGGGAGTAGGAAATGGAGATAAAATTGGCGGCTTTCGCGAGTGGATTGGGAAGGAATACAGAAAAAACGAGATACAATGTGGGAGAGGAATTAAGTGGGAGTAGCAGAGAGAAAAATCGAAAAAGCGAAAGGGGAGGATACGAAGGATAGACACCAATGAAACATGAAGAGGAGGACAGAAAGGCAAGAGGATTAAAATTTGTGCAAGAGCCACAATATGAAAAATGCCTCTGTTTACTTAGAAAGTAGATATATCGCATAGAGGAATGATATCGGGCAGGAAAACGTCTCAATTATCTATCTATATCTTATATATAAAAATGAATGCGTTTTTAAAATTATAACTGCGTCAGTTTCTTATATTTCGAACAAAAAAATATTGAAATCGGCCGGTCAAATGCAGCAGCTCTTAGATATTTGGTATAGAGGATAATTGTGTTGGTGAAGAAGGTGTCGATCCAGTGATGGAGAATATTAGTTCTATCCTTTGTTGTTGATATTTCCGGCAAGGCATGACGTAGAATTATATTAAACGATTTACCGTCATCCCTTATCAATTTTGGTTTGAAAACAAACCGGTCTCGGCTCTATGCCATCTGCAGTGTTGAATTTTGTTCAGTTTGTCTGCAGTCACAATTGCCAAGTGATGATGGAAAATCGGTCCAATATATTTCTAGTACAAGCTATGTATATGAAGTGGTTACGCTTATAATTGAGGCCTTTGGGCACCCAAATTTCAACTCCTCCGGCGCGAGGCGCATTCTATTGCAAATTTGAATGTCTGCCGACATTTATTTAGCAAACGAAGCCCTGGTGATCACAAGCTCCTTGCATAAAGAAGGGGTGGTGAACCGAGAAGGTGCGACGTAGTCATATCAAATGGATGTACATAGGTGGTGATAATTCGTAGGAGAAAGTTAGATATAGATGTTGTTGTTTGTTTAGCGATAAGGACACGCCCCGAAGGCCTTGGGGAGTGTTAACGTAGGTGCCAGTATGCAGATACGGTACGTTCCGATCAACTCGGGAACAATTTGTTATGACCACATGCGACCTTCTTGGCCATCCCGCGCTCCTACCCCCTAGATCTATGAGGAGTTCGAGGACACCATGACCCTCGGCTGTTAATGAAACAGGATTCGCCACGGATAGGTGACGTTGACTATTGGGTTTGGAGAAGCTATATATTGCGCTGGCAACCTAAAAGGATTGCGCTACACAATCCCTTGAATATGGTACTTTAATCGCCTCTTACAATAGGTATACCTACAGCGGGTATATTCTGACCCCCTAACACGCTGGGGGACTTAGATATAGATCGCTACAGATTGTGAGAGAAAATCGGCCTAAATCTTCCGGAAGAAGTGAATCGCAACAAGTGGGTTTAGTTACTACTAATAATGCAAACACGTATTGCTTTCCTCATACGAATTCAAACTATTCCGTCTCCTAATAATGGATCTGAAGATATGGTCCAGTGTTATAGCTAGGAGGCTATTTTTTTATGTATAAAAATCAATCCGCATGCACACCCACTACTTCAAATTAGTTCCGTTCATTTGATTTCACTTTAATCCAATTCTGTGCAATTTCATCTTCTAAAGGAGTATTTACATATATCTGAATATATAGATGTACACATCCATCCGTATTCTAATACTGATTTAAATAGGTAAATATCCTCCGTTACCGCCGTCGTCCTGCTCATGAAGTAGGCGCAAAATTTCTTTTTATTCCTCATTACATCAAGCATCATTGGCTTTGCCAAATTGCCCACTACATCAATATTTATTATACATTTGAGTACTTTTTTGTTGTGTTTGTAATGAGTTCGTTTTATTTCTTTTTATTAACGATTCTTTTATGTTCAAAATGCCAACATTTGTTGTAATGAGCGCCAATTTGGTATCATTAGAAGTTGTTAAGGGTGCAAAAAAATTATTTTTGTCATTTTACGCTGATTGTTGTTGTGTAATGTGCGTTTGTATATGTGAATTTAATTGATTGGTCAAGTTGTTGAGTGAGATACTTAATGAATGCTGCAGCTGTTTTTTTCAAATGAAAGTTGATATTTGTTCGGAAGTTTTTTTCAGAGAATATGGGCCAGATTATGTATGACGCCGCGACACTTTGCGTCGCCTGGCATTCGCATTCACCATACAACTTATTTCAGAAAGGCAATCAGGTTACTCTCACTCACTGTGGTGAATGAATGCTTTAATATCATACGAATTCTGGGTTCACACAAGAAAATACGACTCGTGGCGTTATATATAATATGGCCCTAAGTAAATCGGTGCTTAAACTTTCTGAGGGTGTGCTTTAAAAGTGGAACGATTTTCGCGACCTGGTAATCAAAGGTCAGAGTGTGTTTAAATTACTTACTTTTCTACGGGAATGACGAAGTTGATGTCCCAATCCCTTGTCTGCTATTAAAAATTCTGCCACTCGAAAATGAAACAGAAAAGAAGTGTCGTTAGAGAACATGCATCAACTTTTATACAAGATAGTTATGGTCGGATGTGAGACGCTTCTCGGCATACATTTGTCATGAAAAGAGCCAACAGCTGCATTTCGATCACGTAACGGCTAGTACCGCTTGAAGTCTAATGACAGTATCGAATCGGCGTTGAAGCTTTCTGCAAGTTTAAATCGGCAGGCCCAGATGGTATAGTTCCAGCTATATACAAATGTCTAGAAGAGCGATCGTGTAATGACTTAGATAATATTCGACAGTTGCATAAGACTGAACCATGTATCCAACTATTGGAGAACTGCTCGTGTCGATTTTCTACCTATGGCGGTGAAGATCAGTCATATGTATCCCAATGACCACAGACCCGTTACCTTAACATCATATGACCTCACACCTTTAAGAAGCTAATAGATGTGTATGTAAAGTAAACATGCATGAAGAACTTTCTCCAAAATACAACATGCGTACACCAAAGGTAAGTCGTAGAGAAAGCCTTGGAACATAAAAAGTACGTCTTGGGAGTTGTATGGACATTGACGGGGTATTTAGTAGAGTCTCTAAGACGGGAGATCATGGATGGTCCTAGTTACATTGAGTTCATCCATCCTTAATTAGATAGCTGCATGGCTGTATGCTAAATTGCAGGACGACTACTTCGCAATGAGGGCTGTATGAAGCCACGAAATCAGTGGACAAGGGGCACATGGCTTGTCATATGTAGGTCCTGGTTTTTGAGAGAGATTTTTTAGTTTGATCAATCAGCCATTTGGCCAGTTCAACCTAATTTAACCTAAGCTAGACCTGTCAAGGTAGGGACTTGATAGATAGGCTTGACAGACTTAAACGTATTTCAAAGGCCGAACACATTTTACAATATACACAAACAAGAAGAAATTGTAAGCTTTACATAATACTGCCAATTCAGCGCTTAGATTAAATGTCGGGAAGCTAGCGAGCCTTACGAGTGTTTCGAGACACTTGAACCTTGCGAGAAGCTGATAATCGAGCAAATGTGCGAAAACGAAAGCTCTGCGCTATGGAGACCCTGCGGATCCAAGGTGTATCGATGATTTTCATCCAAGCAAAAAAGAAAAAAAACAGGTACAGGTGGTTACTCTACGACCGCACAGAAACGGTTAACTCGTTATGGCGTGTTTGAGTAACAAATGTTCAAACACAAGCACATATATGTACATACATATCTGTGGTCATAAGTCTGGAAAGGCTCCGGCGTAGCAGGAAACATTAAAGAGTCCAGTTTTTGCAAGGTGGAGGGGATTGACCTGAGCATGTATTGGTTACCAGTCCTCCGTATAATTAGCGGTGTCAGAATGATAAAAATAGGAAATAGTTGGAATATAGGAGAGATGGAAAGATAACAGCGAACCAGAGAAGGATTGGAGACAAGGTCTCTCCAACTGTTCGCAAACGGCCCCAGATGAGGTATATGGACGGATTGGAGACAAGACTTCTCCACCGTTTGTAAACGGCCACAGGTGAAGGTATAAGGGATGGATTACAGACAGGCCTCTCCAACCGTAGGATCAGAAGCAGTTTAGATACACTCTTGAAATAAAAGAAAAACCGTAACAGCAAACCTACGGATTGGAGAAAGAGGACTCTCCAACCGTAGAAATGACGACGTTGGGGTGTAGACGCTGTGTCTCCACAGACGTAGAGCTTAGTGCTCTACCTCCCGACGGAATACATGACGGTAGTACCAGGGAACTAAATGGTACTCAAACGGTAGAAGATTAGTGTGGTTAAACTCCCACATTGACTTTGAGGCCCTCGATATCTCCTCCTCCTAACACAAATCTGTGGTCATGAGCAATAATCGTCTAAGTCCCATGTAAAGATAGGAGTTAGGCGATTATTGTCTTGTGGCCACAGATCTATGGATGTTGGCATTTAAACATTCTTAAGATTATATATCTTATATCAACATTTTCTATATTCTTTTAACTGGCCGGTCCATGAGGACCTCACATAGATTGAATGAGTCCCGTAATGTTACCTGAAGTTTATTTAACGAGCAAAATGAAACACCCTATCAAAACCAAGACCTATGTTATAAAATAACTCCGTCCTCTTGGCAATACTAGAAGCTTTCTAGGACTTATGCCACTTGCTGCTTCTATATCTGACAGCTGTATCACTCCTAATAATTGGAGTCGAAGCCTGGCAAGCGCAGGGCACGAGCACAAAATGTGCTCGATCGTTTCCTCCTCCAACCGCACTTCCTACATCTGCTATCACTGACCATGCCTAATTTAAAGGCATATGACGCCAGAAGGCAGTGTCCAGTCAGAATACCCGCCATGAGTCTACAGTCCTCTCTTTTCAATGATAGAAGTCAACTTTTTAGTCTAAAGTTGTAAGACTTACACACATAATATTCGACACTTTACAGCCCCGCGTTGAGCCCACGCCTTGAGACCTCTACGGAGCAAGCTTCAAGGGATGCGCTCCTTTTTAGCTGGTTCATCCGCTTTTCATTCCCATCTGTTACCTTATGCCTGGGGCCCAATATAGATGTATTCTTCTCCCTGTCCCGATTCTTCTCAGAGACTGCTTACACTCTAACGATGCTGTGCTATGCGAGATTATTGCTTTAATTGCTGCTTGGCTGTCAATATAAAAGTTACCGGCTGCAGTTTCTCTTCCAGTGTTTCTACTGCTTTGGTTATGTCTAATACTTCCGTTTTGAAAACGCTACTACGCAGCTTGTAGTATCTGTTTATTTCCGGATCAGCACAGTATACCGCAGACCCTACTCCTTCCACTACTTTGGAACCATTATGTGTACACATGTATCGCCTCGTCCGCCCTTTGAGCACCCTTGCGGCCACCGTCCACTTCTGTTGTGGCTTTAAGATCTCCCTCGAAGCGCAGATAGGGAACTATTATAACTACGTACTCACATATAACTAGAAATATTTAAAACACTTATATAACATTTAAAGTCATATAAAGTTAAAATTTATTTCATCTCTAAAAACTTAGTCCTGCAGTCATTTTAATCCTTTCTCCCTCCACTCACTCGCAATTTAGCGATGTAAAATATTTACTTTTCGTCTTTGTTGTTTTCTGTATCGCTGCCAGTGCTGCGGGCTCCCTGAGCGTAAAGAAAATAATACATTTTTAATTTTTGCTTAATTGAAAATAAAAAACTTCAATGACAAATACAATTGAAATGAAAATGAGAAAAACGGGTAACGACAAAACAATCGAAGCAGTAGCGCGTGGCCAGTAGAGCGTGAAGTAGTCGTCGGGGAGGGATGGTGAACAATGCATACAAGCAAGATAAAATAAGCAAAATGAGAAAATTCAGATGAAGGATGGTTGGTGGTTGGTGGTTTTGTAGAGGTGTAATAGTAACCTGCAAATGGAAATTGATAGAGAGTGGGTCGGTCGAGCAGGTGTTGTTGTCACGTGCCATCTCTATCCACATTAAAATAATATTTGATTTGGGTAGACCAAATAAAGATTTTAAAATATTATTTATTATTCAAGGTTCGATTCGAGCTCAGGCCAGAACAATAATTACTATTCCAAAAAACAAATACAATTTTCAAATTTAGAAAAATTAAAAATAACAATAATTATCATTAGAAAAATTATTGTTCTGGCCTTGAGCTCGAATCGAACCTTGAATAATTTATCAATAGGCCGATAAAACAAAAACAATATTAATTTATTTCAAAAAGGAAACTTGTCCGTAACCATGAATGACTCAATTCGTAACTAAGCAATATTGAAGGCCCATTTCGTATGCGAAGGGTCAACCAAAGTTGGGTAAAAAGTAATCAGTATTCACTTGGATGATTAGTAAACTTTGAACTAAAGTTGGACGGATTAAACTTGTGGGCTTAAAGAGTGTTATATAACTGATTTTATAGACGTTAGCTGATTCGATCGATTGAAAGAGATGCAATAGGCTGTGGATGCAAATTGTATAGTCAAACCAAAAATCCACGGCTAATCTATTACCGACGTGGAAGGAACAGATGACGCAATTATTGGACGTTCACGTCGATGGTGGTATGCTACCGACTGTTAGTCACCCAAACATCTTGCGGGCAACATTCGATACTCCTTTAAAACGCATGCCATTGAAATTGAATCTTAAAGTACAAAGCCGCAACAAAATCCTCAAGTCGTTTACCGGCAGCACCTGGGGAAAAGATAAAGGAACGTTGCCCACAACGTATAAATGACTTGACCGGCCGCTCGTCACCAGTTTGGTCGCATGGTCTTAAAAACATATACTGGAAAAGGCTGCAGTCCTGTCAAAATACTGCACTCAGAACTGCCACGGGGTGTCTCTTTATGACCGAACACCAATTACATAAAGAGCTCAACATTAAAGAGCACAACGAAATGCTAAACAGGCAGTTTTTGCTAAAATGTCACAAACCATGACATCCTAGCAAACATCTACTTGATCTAGCCCCATCTTCAAGAGGGTTAAGTGAACATCTCCATAAGTGACGAGATCCGGCCACTGCGAACACATCCGTTTGATCCAGACAATCATAAGCAGGACCTAAGCCAAATCCACACAGAATCGGTAAACGCTTTTGCCAGGATGCCCCGGTGAACCGTGTTATTAATATTCAATATCCTACTCTTGCAGAAGAAGAAAGCACATTACCAAGAGAGACACGAGTCACCCTAGCCCAACTTCGTTTTGGATACTGTAATAGTTTAAACTCTTACTTTTCCGGAATCAACCTCCACAAATGTTATGTATTCATGCGATGTGTCCCCACATGGCACCAACAATTTTTTCAATGGTAATGTGGAGCCTACGCCTCTAAAACCAATCTCCCTATGGTCCGACCCTATTGAAGCTGCCGGTTTCCTTGGACTTCCATTTAAGGACTTTGATGACAATTTGTGGTCATGCCCATTGAAACACTTTAACACAACGCAACAACAAAAATATCGGAATACCTCAATGATCCTGAAAACAGTCTCGAATAATTCGGACATACTCCGCAGTTATACGACGACCGCCGTGGTGTGATAGTAGCTTGCTCCGCCTACCACACCGAACATCCTGGGTTCACGCCCCGGGCAAAGCAACATCAAAATTTAGAAAAAATGACTTCAATTAGAAGAAAATTTTCTAAGCGGGGTCGCCCCTCGGCAGTGTTTGCCAAGCACTCCGAGTGTATTTTTGCCATGAAAAGCTATCAGTGAAAACTCATGTGCCTTGCAGATACCGTTCGGAGTCGGCATAAAGGGAGTAGGTGCAGTCCAGCCAATTTTTAGGAAAAATTAAAAGGAGCACGACAAAATTGGAGAGAAGCTCGGCCTAAAATCTCTCCGGAGGTTATTGTGCCTTACATGATTTTTATCCAGAAAAGGATTACCGAAATTAACCTGAGACTGTTCGAAAAAAAATGCCGAAATGATTAGACATAATCCCAAAATGGTACCGAAACAGTTTCGATATGATCCCGAAATCCCGAATTAGTCCTAAAACTGTTCCGAAAATAATATCGAAATGAGTTCGATCAATGCGACTTCTATGCCAAATATAATTTGTCTAGGTACTGTGGTTCTGTTCAGGTTAACCAAACAAAAAAAAATATCATTGGTCCACGTCAAATAGACTTAGAGCTGTGCCGATTTAAAAAACTGTTCCCTGTGTGATGTCAAAAGGAGCAGGAGGCGGTGTGACACTGACAACTTTTACAACGATGTTAGACCTTAAATTTTAAGGGCCGTAGTAATATCCTTTATTTAAGTAGATCCCACAAGACCGTTAGCTATTTATGTGCCAAATTTCATTCAAGTCTGTTTAGCTGTTCCGATGTGGTTGGGTCACAAAAGCAAAAACCCAATTTTAGGCCGAATTTCTCTTCCAATTTTTGTCGTGCTCCTTTTAAAATTTTCCGACAACTTGGCAGGACTGGACCTACATGTTTAATGCCGACTCCGAACGGCATCTGCAAGACAGATGAGTTTTCACTGAGAAGCTTTTCATGGTAGAAATACACTCGGAATGTTTGCCGAATTACTGCCGATGGGCGACCCCGCTTAGAAAAACTGTCTTCTAATTGAAAAAAACTAGTTTCTAAACTTTTGATGTTGCTTTGCCCGGGCCGTGAACCCAGAATATTCGGTGTGGTACGCGGAGAACGCTACCACCACACCACGACGGCCGCCGTACTCACAGGCTTTTGCTGTACCTGCCCTACTCTTGGAAAAAGCGTGAAAAATATACCAATAGAATTTTTCGCTGAGTATAAGATTGAAAAATCACTTATCTAAGGTTTTGACGAAAAGTAATGCTCGTTAGGGATCGGTAATGGCTGCTATCTTGTACATACTCTCTATGCCCTGGGTATAAATAATCCTACTGTAAACCGCGTACAGTCAGCTCTGCGTTTAGAATAATAATATTGGAATTAAAAAATGATACAACACCATCGTCAAGTGGAGCACCATCGGGCATTGTCTTGTCACTATTGCGTAGGCTTTGAGTGTCAGACACCAACTCAACAAAAATGGGGTTAAATTAGTGGGCTACGCGGATGACACAGCTATATATAGTGGTATTTGGCCTCCCCCAGCGGGATAGGGGCTTAGAATATGCCTGCGGTAGGTATGCCTGTCGTAAGAGGCGACTAAAATACCAAATTGATTCAAGAGGTTGTGTAGCGCAACCCTCTCAAGGGTTGCCAGCGCGACATATAGCTTTTCCAACCCAATTGTCAACCACACCTACCCGTGGCGAATCATGTTTCATTAACAGCCGAGGCTCTGGCGACCCCAACTTCCTTTTAGAACTAGGGGTGGGGAGGGCGGTATGGCCTAGAAGGGTTAATGTGGTCATACAAATCGTTCCCGAGATGGTCGGGCTAGTACCTTAATGATGCTGTGTTCCCGGAACGTACCAGATCTATATCCGGCAAACGATCATCAACCCCGATAACACTCCCCAAAGCCTTCGGCTTTGAATCTAGAGTCTGCTTGTCTCTTTCTTCCCGAAAAGCAATGCTAGAAAAAATATGGGGTGAGATCAGAACTGACGGCATGAATGTACGAAAGGGTTATTGTACTGATCCTTTTATTTAGAATACTTTGTAATTGGTAGCACTCCATTTCAATGTGACTGTTTAAACATTGAAACAAGTACAGTCTATCGCATCCTCCCCATGAACTCAGTTTGGAAATGAAGCGTAGATAAGCAACTTAAGGGACCCTATAGCACTACATACCCATACTCAAAACCTTTTTTTTAACACAGAACTATTTCGCCCCTTGATAGCACTTTCCTTAATGTTGCTTTTTCGATAGAGCACTCGATGTCCGAAAAAAAAGTTTTCCCATGAGGGTCTCTTTGCTTTCCATTTGTAAACTCTCAATGGATCTGTATATTTGCCTTAACTTTTCTCGTCGTCCACGGTTTTTCAATAAATAAATACTTCGCACGATTTACCTCCGAGGAGATTTAGGCCGAGCGGCGTGGTCCTCTCTGTTTTTGTCCTACAAATCAGAAGTACGGGACCTACATATTTTATGCTGTTTGGATGCTGCTGCATGTCAGATGAGTTTTTACTGATAAACTTTTAATTGTAGGAATACACAACCTTGCAGAGAGGCGACCGCGCTTAGAGAACTATATTTAATTGAAAAACTTTGTTTTCATCCAGTACTCTCTGTGTGGCAGGCGGAGCATGCTACCGCTATACCACGGCAGCCGTCCACGGTTTCGTTCCTGCAGTTATCAGTCCCGCTGGTGAAACCTTTCGTCATCCGCAGGACTTTTTGGTAAGATTTTCGGACATTATACCTATCAGCCACTTAGTAACTGCAACAAGGCTTAAGGCCTCGGGACAGCTTGATTGCAGGCAGGCATTGTGGCCACAGCAGTATAGCGCCATCTAATATCGGGAAAACGGAATATATTATCCCGTGCCTGATCTTCGAAGAGCCGGAGGGTTGGTGCCGGGGTGGCAGAAATGGCAGAGTATACTATACCCGTGAATACGGATGTTTCCAAATTAGTGGAATGGGTTCGGTCTTCTTTTTACTGTGTTGACCCAGATATAAATAGATCCTACAAGCTGCCAGATTACAGCAGCAATTTTCAGGCGGAAATTATAGCAGTGAAGAAAGCAGCAGAAATTCTAGAGGAAGCGTGTTAAAGCTGCAGTCGCGTCAATATATATATTGACAGTCAGGCTGCGATTAAGGCAATAATCTCACACAGTACTTCATCAAGAAGTGTTCAGGAATGCAAAGAAGCATTGGAAAAACTTCGCTCAACCCGGACCATATATTTTTACTGGGTTCCCGGTCATACTGACCGGACACTGCCTTCTAGCGTCACATGCTTATAAGCAAGTGTAGGAAGTGTGAGTCGCAGGAAGAAACGGTTGAGCACGTTCTGTGTTAATGCCCTGCGCTCACCATGTCAAGACTCCAGCTATTAGGGGCACCAGAATTGCCAGATTTTAAGGCAGCAATTAAGCTGGGTCCTACAAAACTGCTAGTATTTGCTAAGAGGACGGAGTTATTCTATAACAAATGTCGTGGCAACTTATTGGGGTTCTTCCGTTTGGTCACCAAACAAATTCTGGTAAAACTATGTACACATTCGGTCCATGTGAGGTTTTTATTGACCGGCCAGTTCAACCTAACATAACCTATCAGCCAGCATATGAAGCTTCTCGGAGTCACGCCGTTTTGCCTGCCGGATGTTTCTTCTAAATATGCATCTCTCTTCATTCTTCGGCCTATCACCCAGCTCAGCTTTTTAGCCAAGTTACCTAGCTCAAACGCCTTTAGCAGCCATAAGTGAATTATTTGGAAGTATTGCATTGAACTATTTGCTAACTTGTGTGACTGGCGCTACTGGCGCCCCTGTACTACAAAATGCATCAGCGCTACTGGTGCAGTACAAAAATGCATTCCTGTCATTGAAAGCATACCATCATTTGGAGTCGGCTTTAAGCTGAATGTTTCTTACTTTTGTATAAACAAATAGCAGATGGAATGCCCTAAAATCGTCTGATTGGAGTTCTTTGAAAATTTATTACAACTATGGTATTATGTGAAAAAAAAACTGTCTTAAACTTGTCTCATAAGCTTTGGTATAATACCTTAGGTTATTACTTCTAACTGAGTCCACGCTTTGACCAATAAAAGTTAATCAGATTATTCTCGGCGTAATAAAACAAATTCTAACCGAATCTAATTTGATTGGCTAAGATCAAAACAACCGCTTAATCCTGTAATAAAATTCATCTTTTTCTTATTTTGAACCGCAATTACATAGCCGCATATTCGTTGCAATCTCATCATCATCCTACAAAATCAACGAATTTATTTCCCAACCTCAAATTTATGTTGAATATTAAATGCGAACAAATTTCTCTAACGACATGTTCGAATCTAACTGAACAAATATGAGCAGCATAAAACCAATTCATTCAAACGTCATTAAATTCGCCAGCAAATAGCCACATTTTATGTTCTTGTTTTAGTTTGCGCAGGTGTGCATTTTATATGGCATTTTTCTGTTATCCAAATAAGCCCAACACTTTATCGCACCTTTTACAGGTATTTTACCGCCTACAGCCAACTGGTAATGTTGAGCTCAGCACAGAGCTCAGGAAATAAATATCCAATTCATTCATTGGACTGTGAGGCAAATGCAATGTTGCGTTGAATGGAATTGAATTGAGCAGCACAAACGGCCTATCACACATGCAGATGTACATAAGACATGTCTTAAAAAAATAAAATAAAATAATCGACAGTGTGGTTTGAAGTGTCGAACGAAGACGTCGGTAAAGAGGATTAGAATATACCATTGGGAGGTATGCCTGTCGTAAATGTTGACTAGATCCAAATCTCGTTTCTAGATTGTGCTCCAGTCTTGTGATCTGCAACGTAAAATTCCAATGAAACATAAAAATGACCGTCACTGGATTTTTATCCACTTTTTGTCTGATAACGATCATGTTAAACGTTTAACGGACTGTGATTTTAAAGACTATGGTTTAGTGGCATATACCTGGATCATCCGAATTTTTTTGGGAGAAGGTTCCGATGCCGGGGTGTTTCGGTTGGTTGATGTCCTCGTAAAGACAAAGGCCTACGATATCGCCATACCGGAAATACTATAGATGGTTCGAGGTATAAATATCGAAATGAAAATGGCAATTCTTCTGCGCCGGGTAACCTAGTTCAAAATTAGAATTTAAGAGCACAACATTAGGGAAAACGCCATAAGAGAGCCTAGAAGGCGGGTATTGATGTAAAGGAGGACAAGTTGAAGTACATGTACACGTCACTTTTGACGGATATGAGCTCGGGACTGGGAAAGCTGTGTTAGCTCAAAAGTCAAACGGAGCAGTGATTCTTAGGACTGGCTAGGCAACTGAACTACATTAGGCCTAGTCATGATGGCAGATGTAGGAGCTGGGGAAATAATCGGGCACATTTTATGCTCGTGCACTGCGCTTGCCTGGCTAAGACTCCAGGTTTTAGGAATATACAGCTATGAGATCTAGAATCAGCATATTGCATAAGTCCGAAAGGGCTCTATTATTTGCAAAGAGGGCGAAGTTGCTTTAGAGCATAGGTTTTTGTAGGGGTTTTCAGTTTGGTCGATAAACAAATTTCTGGTACACTAAACTCATTCAGTCTATGTAGGTCCTCGAGGACCGGCCAGATCAACCTAACCCAACCTAGACTTTCATCATACCTATCCTGATATATGACTCGAAATAATGGACGGTGTTGAAAGTAGATAAGGTGCTCCTCTCTGTTCTGCTTGTGTATTTAAGGACGTTTAAAGATGAGCTGTATCAGCGTTACGCAAACGTGAGCAAAGTGCATGGCGTAATAACCCAAAATATTTATCAAAGGGGGTCATGTTAAGCAACGGACAATATCGCTGAGTTCCATTTAATTGCTTTGCCATGGCGCATACTCATAGCAAACGGTACAAAATTCGGTCGAAATTCATTCACTAATGGTTAGCCAATCGAGTATATCAAAATATGAGCTCTTAACATTTACAATTACTTATCACGGTATATTTTAAAAATGTACTGAGAGTCTATGTACGTAAACTTTTTCTGCACCAAATTTTCAGAATATGGCTTCTTCGTTTTTTTTCTGATGGGTCTAATACATAACTACCTAGAGAGCAATTCATTCACGCATACTTTGCGTAGTGAAGTTGGTGTTAATAATTGCTACAAACATTTGTATAAACTGTTGATACATACAAATGTATATTTACACCTATAAAAAACAATTCTTTTGTATATATGTGCTATATGTGTTTCAAATTGTGCATATGTATGCATGTGGGTGCATATTGGCACTTAGGCGCCATATTGCTGTCATACGTTTGCACATAAAATGGGTTATCCGTATCACATACCTGGTGCATCTCCTGTACAAACAACAACAACCTCACCAGAATCAAATGCAACATTTTATATATGCATGGGTGTGTGTGTGAGTGATTGCATGCAAATGCGGTAGTAATAATAAAAGTGACTATATACGGTGTGAAGTAAATATTACGATGAAATAAAAATACACTGACAGAAATACTCACCAAAATAGTAGCAATTACATGAAATCGCGAATGCACGGGGACGTATCTTCTTGGATTTATATATCTAAGGCCCGGTTTTTCAGTAGAAGTTCAACTCAGTTTGTCAGTTAAACTACGCTTAAACTTATTCTGCTGTATTTCAGTCTACTTTAACCGAAGTTTAAGCTGAGCTTAAGTGGCCGATCTGGCAGGGTTGAACTCTAGTTAACCTATCGGTGATTTGCGTTCGTTCGAAATGGCATCGAATATACCCAACAAGCATTTGGGCTTGAGTACCATTAGAGCTCATGTTGATAAATAGACATACTTCTAAAATTTCAAGAGTTGCTTCAAAACAGTGGCTCAACTCGAGAATCATAGCGTACTCAGCAAAAGAGGAAATTTTTTATAAAACAAAAAATGCCATTACTTAAGTTGAAAAAATGATAGTTCCAAACTTGTGGTTCTTTGACTGAACTCAAGGGTAAGATTCCAGTACTACAGTATTTTCACGAAAACAAAATCGCGATGTATATAATTTCTTAAAAATGAGAAATCTTTGCTTTTTGCATAAGCTATTGTATTCCCAAAATCCACCTTACTTATTTAAAAACCTAAATTTGTGTCAGTCTACTCAAACTATGAATCTTTTGGTTCCGCACTTTAGGTACTCATCATCATCCATAATCTTCTTTGCCAGTTCAATCCGTCTATGGAACTCACCTCCATCTAAGACAAAAGCTATACGAAAAGCAGGATGTTTCAAACAAGCAGTAATAATTTTCCTCAGCTCTTAACTTAATTTAAACGATAGTTCGATCTTTGATTCTTAATCTGTGTACCGAAAATATTTCTATGTTTAAATGTATAATGCTATTTTTAAGATATTAATGTTATTAGTATTATTATGATTTTTTTTTATTATTTCTTGGGAATTATATTTCTATGTGTCATATTTCCTTTGTAATCTTCAAGACTGATTGACGTACTACCTAAAAGACTTTAGTCTTACTTGTACAAATTGTTTATACAAATAAATAAATAAATAAATAAATAAAACAAAATATATATAATTATTTATATATTACTTATTTCCACAATAAACAGCTGTTGGTTTTGATGGCACCACCGTGGAGATTATTTACAACTTCACTTCAACTCGATATGCAATGTACATTTCTCAAAATCTGTCGAAATTGGGAAAATAATTAGAAAATATTAATGATGTTGGAGATCAACTCCAAAACTTTTAGTATTACTAAATTTCTCGAAGTTTGGATAGTGATTGGAGAATGAAGTTGGATATCAAGTCGAGAACTATCTGGTTTAAGAATAATTAAATAATGATGTTGGATATTACTTCCGGAACTATATATATATTTGGCTGGAGAATTTTTTTCCGTGTTTGTTGGGTAAACAAAATCCAGCTGTTGTCGTATCTACAAATTATCTAGATAATAAAAAAACAAATGTTGCCGCACTAGAAAGCATACCGAAAAGGCGGCCTTAAATGTGACTGAAAAAGTGCTCAGTAGTTTAACTGGAGTTTAAATTTTACTAGAGTTTCATCAAACTTAGTTTAAGCGTAGCTTAACCAACTACTGAAAAACCGGGCCTAAGTGTCAGTAAAGGTAGCAAAAGCAAAAAGTGGTAGAAAACGTCAGAAAAATCATGTAGTGGGAGCATAAAATTGTAATAATAAATGAAATGAATCATATGAATCATGAAAAGCAAAATTAGCAAAGCTCCAATTAACAAGTAAGAAAGTTTAAGTTCGGGTGAAACCGAACATTACATACCCAGCTGTGCGCTTGAAACGCTTAAGTAGAAGTGGCTTTCAGGCGATATCGCTCATTTTCAGAGCAAACAGTTGTATCAAGCTTTGAAAAAATTTGTATGCCAAATTTAGTTTGGATTGGGAGATTTTTGTTCTAACCATACAGTTATTGAAAACTTTGTTAACGCTAGACCTTTAGGAAAAGTGGCGTGGTCTTTAACTGATTTTGATTATGTTCACTCAGTATATATAATTTGGCAAAGATTGTGTCTCTGCCAAATTTCAATGTAATATCTTTAAGGGCTTGTTATACTTCCAATTTTCTTCTCCTAAATGTGGGTGATGCCACGCCCATATACCAAATTTCAGTAGCTTAGCGGTATTCTTTTTTGAATGATCTGGTTTTTTCCATTTTTCTAAATTGTCGATATCGAAAAGGTAGGCGTGTTTATCGTCCGATTTCACTCATTTTGAATAACAATCTTTTCTGGATTCAGATTAGCCCGTATACCGAATTTGGTGAAGACATCTCAATATTTGCTCAAGTTATCGTGTTAACGGACGGACATACGGACGGGCGGACGGACGAACATGGCTTAATCAAATTTTTTTTCGATACTAATGATTTTGATATATGGAACCGTTATCCAATCAAAGTTATAATACCCTATGTGCAAGTATAGCTGGGTATGAAAACACTGCAAAAGTTCTATTCAACCAATGCCGGAGTTCACTGCTGTCGGCCAAGCACAAGCAGTTCTAACCAGACGTGGCATCAATGGGTAACAGAACTCATTGCACTTTATGAATGATGCATAATTGCTACGCCACTAAGCTGAATGCTGCTATTATTCTCTAATTTTACACTCATCTCTATTAGTGGGTTTTACTATTGAATTTTCAGTTATACGACTGTATGCTAAATTAGCGTTTGAATTGCAATAAAAAAAGAAAATTAGTAAAAGTTAGTACAAACAACCATATTTTAGTTTATACATATGAATAATAGGGTGCGTCATTTTATATGAGACTTTGATTTCTTATTTTGAGATGAGGGATTCTCATTTCAAGGTGAATGTTGACCTCGACGAATGTAATCCGCTCGGGAAAATTTCGAGAGTACTTGAAGATCAATTTCGGAACTTATAGGAAAGATAAGAAACTAAAACCGAAACCGGAACTGAAACTGAAACTGGATGGCATGTTGTTGATTTGTTATCGAAGTATTTATAGTTTTTTTTACCGATAATAACCTTTATTCGTAAGTTACTGAAAATATTGAAAATTTGTTACCGAAAATTTATAAATTGGTTATCGAAAAGTCATCGATTTGTTCGGACAGTTACAAATTTGTTATCGAACAGTTTTCGACTTGAAATCGACGTGAAGAAGAATTATCAATTTCTTATAAATGTTACGACTTTGTATTTGTTGGTTTTGAACGATTTATCGAGTTGTTATTAGTTTTATCAATTTGTCTTCGACGAGTCATTATTTTGCAATCGACGTGTTATCGGTTTGTTTTGGACGACTTCCCAACAAACATTTAGGTTAGGAAACGATTGGAAGGCGAATCGAATTCTAATGTATTTCTCAAAGGTAGAAGGTTAGAGGACGATTTGGGAAACTGTCGTGAATTATTGCATTCTTGACAAAAAGGGGACTTCGTTCTCGATATTGAGAAAGGGTTTAGAATTCTAATCGAATTCTAACGTCAATTTCTAATGAGTTTCTAATGAGAATTTTGAAGTGATGCGCAATTAAGTTCAATTATTTAAAATAAGCGGAATTTTCATTGTTTCATTATATCAAATACTTCACTTGGTTATAAGCTTATGTATTAAGAATGAACATATTTCAAAAACTTTTTCTATTATACTAAATTAAAACCGTACTTAAATATTGAACTTTGAGGTACGGATGAGGATAATCAATAATCTGCTCGCTTCCTTTTTTAACCTTTTTTGATTGATTTTCACTTACTAGTATTATTATTATAAATAAGAAAACTTATTTCGCAACTTATAATATTTCCACAGAACTTTTCACTAATTTTATTTTGTTTGTATAACACTCAAGGATGAGTCGTGCAAATAATCGATAACTGTGACAATGATCATAATATCGCATTTCTAGTGTTATTCGAATCGTTTCACAGTCGAATTCTATCCTAGTTCTCTAACCTAGTTTTCGAATCGAAATGCATTAGAGAACTACATTAGAATTCTAATGTAAAATTACAATATTTCTCTAACGTTAGAAACTGTGTTTGCTGGGTTAAGGCTTTGCTAAGGACAGTAACGTTATCGACAACGCATGGGTTTATCAAGCAGATACCGAAGCATTTTAATTTAAAATCGATACGCCTGCTGATAACAAGCCGATATCAAACCGAAAGTTAGAAGATAATTTCGCTATCGATAATAAGCCGATAACAAGACAGACACGCGTCGATATTGAATGACTGGGCAAGGGGACAACTATACGGCAGCATAACTGAAGTTAAGTCCGATAACGACTATGTCATGATATTGTTGACTTTCAGGTGCAAAACAAAAGGAGGTAAGATTGACTGGGTGGGCAAGATAGTGGTAGGGCATTTAAATCGACACAGACGGCTCGAAAATAGAAAAGGGATATGGAGCTGATTGTATTCAAAGCACCTGCACGCGACTTCCTTACGCATGCAATATCTTTCAGACGGAGGTCTATGCTATAGAGAATGCGGCCAGACTGTTTCAGAACAGCACAGCTTCAGACATCAAGACAGCCAGGCCACCATATAGGCATTAGAAACCAACTTGATGAAACGGATATCGATAGAGATTTAACTTTTATCCAGATATCTAAGCACAGCCCAGTTTCGAGCTCTAATTTCGTCGATCGAGGGTGCTTTAGAGGTGCTGACTCTTCTAAATTGCATCGAACTATTTTCAATATTATTGTCATCTTCGTTACAAGCGTAGCGGTACAGGAGCAACTGTCACACGGATATTAAAGCCCTCATTGGCAAAAGTTAACCGTACATAGAGGCTGTAGGGTATTCGGTATTACTCTAGCTACCTGTACTATTCAAGCTCGTGTCAGGTAAGCAAACTCTCTTGCAGGGTAGCGAGATTTGTTTTGGCTGGGAGGAGATGGCAGACGGTCTGCTGAAATCGATTTCACCAAGTTATGAAAGTGAGTTCGTTCGAACTCATTATCTTAAATGCTTGTCATTTCTGAATGAATGCACATATTGATGGTTCTACCAATTTGAAAAAATAATAAGTATTGTATCTTTTGGCTATTGGACTCTAACAAACAGAAGGCGAGACACAACAAATTACCACTGAAATGAATGTATTAGCATAAGTTTTTAATGTCAGTTGATATACATCTAAAAGACTTTACGTTCTTAGTTGTACAAGTTTATTAAAGAAATGAAATGAAATGAAATGAAACGACATAAAATGACTAAGACCAATTTTATAATTACGGGCACATACATATACGTATTGTTATAAGCCATTGATCCGGTAATTATTGCACTCAATCTGGGTAAGCAAATATTTTACGTTTTTATTTTTAGTCTAATGTCACATTCCACCATACATCATAGACACCTTCAGCGTGCCACTCGCTGTTAGGAAATTGAAAAGTTTTTT
Organism: Eurosta solidaginis; assembly: GCA_029619165.1. Taxonomy (NCBI): domain Eukaryota; kingdom Metazoa; phylum Arthropoda; class Insecta; order Diptera; family Tephritidae; genus Eurosta; species Eurosta solidaginis. Next base: position 32,704 of record JARSSU010034306.1, read on the forward strand.
ATATGCAACGATATCCATCAACGAAATTGGTCACGTCCTGTCATTTGCTATTAAAATCAAATCAGCAAAGTTCAAAAGTACGATATCTACACTAAAAGTAAGGGAAATCGGCGCTACAGATGATGGTGAATAAAACATAAAAATATTAGTAGACGAATGTCAAAATACTAGGGATGTAGCGAATACTTGGGCTGACACAGTTAACCTCGTACGATAACACATCACACCAAAAACAATTCTTGCCATTCGTTTGCATTTCATAACTGATATGTGATGAACGCTATCATGGGTGGGAAAAAACTGAACTAGTGTACTTGTATGTGTACTCTTTCGACTGGAACTTTACTATATAGGACGAATATACATATGGAAGTGGAACTGTCAAAAAAATAACTCTTGCTTGTTTTCTGTTTGTCATGTGGCTCACGTCAACAAGTCTGTCTTTGCTTCAGATGCTACTCAAGTGTATAGAAGTGCTTGAACTAAGACTATAGAAAAACGAATACAAATTTACAAATAACAAAAATGTTTGCTCAAGTGTGATACTGGGCGGTTCATGGTATGCACCACTTTTTTGTGATTTCATGCTGTCATTTAAAAATTCTTACTTTCGTAGTTGCCTATTTGCACTACTCCATTTCGTTAACCTCACACTTCCACTTCCGTTTCCGCTTCCTTTGCTGTCATGTTTGTTACTGTCTATTAGTTGAAAACTGTTAGCAGCAAATTTTTTCCACCATCGTGCTCTCAACTGAAATATTAACAGTTTCACTTGCTCAGCCTCCCCTCCTTTTTGCTAGTACAAAAACCCATTTTGGCGTTCCCTTTAGTTTAAGTGTTTGCTTCCTGGTGTATCCCTCTTTTTACAGATTTTTTGTTTTGTTTTAATTGCGCTTTCGTTTTTCTAATTTTTCTGAGTCTTTTCTGTTGTGCAGTTTTGCTGCTGTTTTACTTAACTTTTGTTTAATTTTGTATCTTTATCGCATATTTCCCTATTTATCTCACTCGCAGAGCTATTGAGAAAAGAATTCACATGAATGATTTAGAAGCAAACACTATTAACAACACCCACATGACTAGCGTTAAGCTCGAGGGCTACACAAAAAATTCATAGATTCTTACAAATATACACAGTTGCTTATGTGTGTGTAAAGTGAGTAACACTTTTTTATCTACAAGCTATTCATGTACATATTTTTTATATGCTTCTTCGTATCCGTGTTTGTTCACCTGGGTTTGTCTATCAGATTGAATCCTGAATCCTTTTCATGTCACAAACACGCACATACATCATATGATATGAAACTTGCATTAGCTACAGGCGATTGTGCATTCATTGAATGATATTCACTTACTTTCACATCTACCTTAGTTATTTACGAGGGCGGTTTGAGAAGTAAAAACATTTTTATATGAAACATAAAACGATTTTAGATCAGTGATTAAGCAACCTACGATGTACTTCTCCATGTAGAGTTGTCGTTGGAGCCTCAATGTATGGATGGTTGGTACACCTGTGTGTCAAAATATATTGTATATATTATCGCTATATTTCACATCATTTCCAAAACCCCTTATACTGTTTTCATACAGACGGCTTATGAATAATAAAGGCAGTTTTCTACATTAAGACGGTTATTGAGCTCAATCTTCCCTACAAAATTCGAATCTATAATTATTTCATTAGTAGCTAATCGAATGCCTAATGAAGTCAAAAGCACAATGCAACTCTTTTGGGAGCACTCAGTTTCTTAGTTTTTGGTGTGTTCAGTGCTTAAAAATGTCATTTGTCAAAGTATATGTCATTGTCTGTCATATAGCATTGTCATTTTATTCGCTTGACATTTCATACTAATTGAGCAGTTACTTCTGTATGAAAGCAAAAAATTTACGATTTCATTAGAAGGTGAAATGAGATCATTAAGTTTCTGTGTGAAAACAGTATTACATCACATGAAATGATATCATGCCCAAAGAGCATACGTAACAAGAGACGTCAGTTCGTATGTTTGATATCAAACACTCGCACAAAAGATTGGGGTTACTTGACAGTTGCTTTCCACTTTTCATTTTAATTTTCGCCGCATGTTAAAACACTAGAGCAGTGTTGCCAGAACTTTTTTGCAGACAAAAAGCTAATGGACAATAATTAAAGGCTAAAAGAAGCGAAATAAAATTTTTCAAAGCTAAGAATAAATATAAATAAATGTAAGGCGCGATAACCTCCGAAGAGATTTTAGGCCGAGCTTCTCTTCCAATTTGCGTCGTGCTCCTTTTTAATTTTTCCTACAAATTGGCGGGACTGGGCCTACTTGTTTTATGCCAACTCCGAACGGCATCTGCAAGGCAGATGAGTTTTCACTGGGCGCTTTTTATGGCAGAAATACATTCGGAGTGCTTGCCAAACACTGCCGAGGGGAGACCCCGCTTAAAAAAATTTTCTTCTAATTGAAAAACCTTATTTCTAAAATTTTTATGTTGCTTTGTCCGGGGCGTGAACCTAGGATCTTCGGTGGGATATACGGAGCATGCTACCATCACACCACGGTGGCCGCCACTAAGAATAAAAGCTAAAAGTTAAAGGCCACTTTCCTATATACATAAATAAGACCCAAAATATTTCAATATCACAGTGCTATTCATCATCTGATGTATAAGAATTAATGAGATAATTTCTCATAACAAAGTCGTGGCAGCATAAAAATTGTGACAAAACAAAATCGTGGCAATATTTCTTACAGAATAAGAAAACGGGGTACAAACTAAGCCATTTTGCAGAGTGACAGGTTACCTAGTGCAAGTCGATTCGCTTGAATGCACTAAATGTAAAATTTTGTTTTCAATTAATTTTTTCGCTGGCCATCTTATTGGCTCCATCAATGGCAATCTTTATAAAATTACCGAGAGGCACACGTGATTTTGAAATAAATTTTTAGTTTAATCGATCGAAATATCTAAGCACCAAAACATGACCTCGTTCTGACAAGTCCGTTGTTTCATCAACTATCTACAAAAATTTTTTTTGTAAAATCCGACATTACTCCTTTATGTACCGGAATTGCCTTTGTTCTGCTACAATTAACTGATTGAACGATTTTTGAATCTGTGCAGTTGTGAAAAAGACAAAAATATCAAAATCGTAGCTACTTACTTAAAAAGCACCAAAATTGACAAAAAGTTACCAACGCACCAAACATAGTCCGAAGTGGCAACCGTGGTTTTCGCCGTGTTTTTGCGAACAGCCTTAAAAAGAAATGTCAGTAACCACAATCTAAATCTGCGAGTAGTTTGGGTTCGAAGCAAACATGTTAAGTGATGTCTCTTGTTGATTTATGCTGTTTGCACCAAATGCAATGAAAAGTCTTACAAACGTCACCACATCAAATCACATCACGCTGCATATCATCATATCATATTTTAAATAAAATTCAATACATCGCATCATATTTTTCATATAATACACATAATGATGTACCAAATGAAAATACAAATAACAATTGTGGTGATGCCCAGATCAGAACAGAGAGCCCTTAATGACTCAATCACACCAGAACGGCTGAACGGATTTGGATGCAATTTGATTCACTGGTAGCCAATAACCTGCAAAGATCTAACGTCCATGTTTTTGATTGTTTTGGACGCGTTTCAGGATCAGTTGTCTATTTTTTCATGGCAATTTCTTATAATTTTGGAATAAATAATTTCGAAATTATTGCTATAGAATTAAGCCATTATTTCCTCGAAGAAATCGGGATAGCTTTGAATCATTTTGGGGCCAGCTCTTAATTGGAATCAATTCTGGAACATGTCAAAACGTTTTCAGTATTGTTTTTGGGATCATCTTGGACTATTTGATGACAATTGGATACATTTTGGATAAATTGAGGACCATTTCGGGATATATTTAGGAATTAATTTTCTTTAAATGTCAGGATAAAAAGTGGTAAAAGTGGAGAAACTTTTATGAAAGTGTCGACATGGTACCTCTGTCTGACTTTTCGTCCGCATCGCTTAATATGAGCATACCAATTTTACTAGAGAAATTGATTCAAAAAGAGTTTGCAAACTATGCGGATAGTTCTTTTCAGTCGTCACATGATCTTTACTCCGACTTGCTCCCTATGTACTCTACCTATTTTAACGATGAGTATTCTGCGTACGCCATAAGTCTGATATTCCGAGCAAGGGGTGGCTTGCTAAATCTAAATGTTCGATGTTTTAAAAATGTTTTTTCCAAAAACTTTTCTATGTGCAATTTATGTGTAGCTGAAGACACCAATCACTTCATTGGGATATGTCCTATATATAAAGATATACGGTTTAACTATTTTGGTGAGAAAGTTTTAGATCTGCAGAAGGTGGTAAATATCCTTAAGGGTTATAACTATAATTCAGTCTCTGTTTATATAAGAAATTGCCCTTAAGTATAGAGAACTTATTGTCAACGAATTTTCCCAAATAAGTTGTTTAGGTATAAGTGATACTAAGACACACAACATTTATTGTTATTGTCTGGAATCTTTATTTATTTATATTTTTGTAGTTTAATTCATTTTGCTTTACTTTTGTAATTACTAGTTGAAAGAAAATAAATAAATCACTACTACTACTACTACTACTACTACTACTACTACTACTACTACTACTACTACTACTAAATGTCAGGATATATCAGGCACTGTTTCCTGGAAAATTTTTGGGACTGTTTTCACAATTTCAGGCTATTTCAAGACAATTTGTGATAATTTTGGGACGAATTGGGGACCATTGCGAGATCAAATCCGGACTATCTCAGGTCATTTTGTGGTCACGTCGAAACTCTCGCAGGGTAAATTGGGCATCTTTTTTGCGAAAAATTTGGTATAGTTTCGGTGTAATTTGGAGGTCAACTCGTAATTGTTTATGGAATCAATTTGCGAATATTTCAAACCTTTTCTGAATTTTTTTCGAGATCATTTCAAATTCGCTACCAATTTGGAAAAATTTCGGGATCAGTTTGTTTTCGGGATCAATTTGCAACTATTTTAAGACAATTTAGGATAATTTTGATATAAATTAGGGACCATTACGGAATCAATTCCGGACTATCGACATATCTTTTTCGTGGTTATTTCGGAACTAAGAAAAAAACAAAAAGCTATAGCAGGACAGTTTTGACATTGATTCTGAGAAAAATTCAAGATTGCTTCGAAACCATATTTTGGAGTTATTTCAGGCGAAATCTGGGATCAATTTGAGATAAATATGGATCAATTTCGGGAAAAATTAGGGACAATTTCCGAATTATTTCCAGATTGTTGCGCTTTCATTTTGAAATTTTTGTGGGATTATTTTGAGATTATTTTCGGAACCATCCAAGCAGTAGCTGAAAGAATGCCGACCTATTAGGGTGGAAAGTTCAGCCCACATTCTCTGAGTAAATTAATGTAAGTCGTTCAGGGACATCATTATTTTTATACTTCATATTTTGCTTAAAATATTTAGAACGCAAATGCTCTTTTCTTCAAATTAAGTAATTTATGTCTATCAACGAAAATGCTAGAAATAATAAGCAGTCTCTACAAAAATAACGTTGCAAGGATGTGGGATGGTAGCACTGCCTCAGAATGGTTTCCAACAGGAACGGGTGTTAAACAAGGCTGCCTACTTAGCCCATTACTGTTTGCTCTTTTCCTGGATGATTTGGTGAATCACTTGCCAAAGGGAATTACGTTTGGGGGCATCCATATAAAGATACTTATGTATGCCGATGATGTAGTTATCTTAGCAGAAACCCCAAAGGAATTACAGAAAATGATCAACAAACTAGAGGTGTACTGTAGTGACTGGGGGCTTACAATAAATACGAATAAGACAAAAGTACTTATATTCAGGGGCTCAGAAGGTAGATACTGTAGAGATGAAAAGTCGGCATTTGTGTGGACAAGATTTGGAGAAGGTTAAGGAATACAAGTATCTAGGAGTAGTTATAACGTACAATGCATCGTACCATAAACATTTGTCAAGTAAGCTTAAATCAGCAAAATACGCTATAAATAGCACCTGGAGATATTTTTTGTCCAAAAAAATGCATTCCTCATAGTCATAAGTACAAACTATTTGAAGCAGCTGTACGAACAGTATTAGGCTATGCATCAGAAGTGTGGGGAATTGAATATTACGAAGAAGTAGAAGGTACTTTATTAAAAGGCTGTTCAGATTACCGCGTAATACCCCGAATTATATCATTCATTTCGAAACCGGACTTCCAGAATTGTATATTGACTTCTTGAAAACACATTTCAATTATATTTGCAGGGTTATGGAAATGGGTAATAACCGACTTCCAAAGCTAATCGCAATGCACTTGCTAGAAACTAGGTCTCAATGTTTCCATAAGTGAGATGCGCTTGCCATGAGTACGGTGAACCCATTCTAATAAATGATAACACTTTGTGGAGACATTGGCACCGCAATATATTAGCTAAAATAGATGCAGTGAAAGGGAACATTTTCTGTGAAAAGCTCAAGCTAGCGAAGTAAGACGAACTTACCCCGTCCTCGAACATAATCTTTGTGAGCTTAATTATTTTAGAGATGAATTTAGCATATATGCGATCAGCAATTTGTTTCGCGTAAGAGGAGAACTATTGAAACTAAATTATGAGCCTCATCTTGAGCATCCAGATAATCGCTGTCCAATTTGCAACACAGGAAACGAAGAAAACGTTTTACACTTTCTGGGTAGTTGTCCCGTACTTATGGAATATAGAATATTATTTTTTTAAAAAAGTGTATTAACACACCAAGAGATTAATGAATACCTAAATGGTAAAAACTGGATCACATTGAATCAGTATGTTAAATCAGACGTTAAAATATAGGAAGCAAATTTTAGAAGAGGAATTCTGAAACTTTTATTTAAGAAATATTTTATTATATAATGTATAGAAAAACTTACTACAAGTACTTATAAACTGACGGCACTACGCCAAAGTTTAGTTATAAAAAAAATTTATATTGTAATCAACTTTGTAAAAAAAGATTCTGTTTAATAAAACAAATTACTACTACTACAAGTTAAAACGCAGCTGTCAACGACGGCATGCGAATAATTTAGTTCAAGCATTTCAGTGAAAATAAAATTTGGATACTCACCGCATAAGCCACCCAAAATCCGCAAAAAAGTGTCAAACTAATGTTAAGTGCCATTCATTTATTTATAACCATAAAACTTCATAAAGTTTACAAAGTACATACTTGTATGCATGAAAAACCCTTTACTACAATTTAGTTCGGTTTCTATTTTATTTGTATTTATTTACATATGTGGTATCTTAAGGCAACTAAGAAGTCACAGGGATTGCGTGTATATGGACCATCCTTTTATTTTCAAGTATTTTGTGAACCACATTTTGTGTAAAGTGGCCAGTAAAACACCTGCTCACAAGAGTGCCATTGTTAATGCGTCTGTAGGTTGTGTTGTGTGACCGACCAGCTGCCATTGGTGCATGTTGCACATGCATTATGCCACCAAAAAAAAGCCAGAATAACATTCAACAATAACAACACTGACTGAACACTTGTGATTCTTATCATCACTGCTTTCTAAAGTATTTATTATGCTTATACCCAAATGTATGTATGTATGTATGTTTGAAGAGATATACTTTGGATTGCTGCTAATATTTTTTTGTTTCACAAAAAATAAAAATAAAGAAAGCAAACACAACTTTTAAGTTCTACTGCACAACTCATTCGCCGCTTAGTCTGCCGATTCTTGGTTTCTTGTCCTTGGGCCATGTGCGGAATATACCCATATCCATCTCTTTTGCCATTATATCAGCATTTTACAGCTGCCCACAGATGTTGCCAGCTTGTATAAGTGTGATTTAGCTTTTGTACACTGGTGATCGTAAAAATAGCATAATAAATATTTTATATATAAGTAGGAGATTTATAAATATTTTGGAATTGATTTTTTAGTAGTCGTGGAATAATCCCGAAAATAGTGCCAAAATGATCAAGAGGTAGTGCTGCAATGATCCAAATTGCAAGCAAAGTATGGTAGATCCCGAAAGCAATCCTGAAATAACATCAACCACAAAAAGTACTGATCATGGAAACAATTCGAAAAAATCCCGAAATGAATGATCCCGAACCGAGAACGATGTATTCCTGAAAACTAGCCCCGACAGCGTCTCCAAATTAAATTAAAAAACCCCGAGATTATCTCGAAGCTGAATCGATGTGACTCTGAACACAATCCGATTCCGATCCCGAAATTGTCCTGAAAAATCGGTTTATTAGTCCTGAAAATACTGCCAAAATAATCTGAAGGTAGTCCCGAAATAAACGCAAAGCGTCGGGATAAACTCCATAAACAATCTTGAAATAACCACATAAATGTACCGAATTCATTCTGAAAACAGCCCCAAAATTGTCCAAAATTATATTAAATTGGTCCTGAAAGCAATTCCAAAATAGTTCCAAAATTATCCATCCGATAACGATAGAAAAAATCCTCAGATTATTCCCAAGCCGTCCAAAAAAATAATTCCGAACGCAATCCGAAATCACTCCGAAATTATTTCGAAATAGTTCCGAATTAGTCCCGAAAACTATTTCCATATGATCCAAAATTAGTACCGAAATCCCTTGAGATAGTACTGAACTGACACTGAAAATCTCTCCGAATAAGTTCCCAAATCATACCGAAAATACTGAAACGATTCGAAAATATTCACGAGGTTATCCCGCAGAAAATCATGAACTAGTCTCAAAATTATACCAAAACTCTTTCAAAAAATCACCCAAGTGATCCCGCAAATGATAAAAAGAACGAAACAAAAATGAAACAGTTCCGCAGTTATTCCGAAAACACTCCGGAAATTATTATTAAAAGAATTCCGAAACGGCTCCAAAGTGGTCCTGCACGCGAACACAATCTTGAACAGCTACCAAGATAGTTCCGAAATAATCATGAAAACAATCACGAATTAGTTCGGAAACTATAACAAAAACAATTCCGAATTGATTCTGAAATTATTTTCGAAATACTCCCGCAACGATTCCGAAACAGTCCCACTTTTCAAACCTGGATTAGATATCCATATGTATGAACCATATGCTTGGTTTAGGTCAAAAAAGCGCACAGTTGTAATAATTTATCAAAAACGTTTGAGGAGGGTTTAAGGGGAAGGGACGAATTTCTCTGAAGAGCTTCTCTTTAACAAAAAATGTGATGAGCCCGGGATGAGTTACAAGAACGTGCGACTACAGTCCGTTTTGATATCTATCTAGATCACAAGAAAAGATCAAGACATTTTTTTTAATTTTCCTCTTGTAAGCCAAACTTGGAAGTTTTTATTTGAAAATATGTATTTTCCTTTTTTCTAATTCATTTTCTTTATAAAATTGCTTTTGTTATGATTGCTGCAACCATAAATTTAAGACTGGAAGTATTTCTTGAGCATTTCTTGGACGCTTGAAGAAAGGCTCAAGAAATGCCCAAGAAATGCTTGTACGTTTCAATTGATGAATCCAGACTACATCTTGCACAAAATTTTGAATTGATTTTGAAGAATCTAAATATTGATAAGGTATAATACATATTTACAAATAAAAAAATTTCAAGCTTGGCTTGCAATGGGAAAATAAAAAAAAAGATTCTTGAACGTTATCTTACGACGTGTATACCGCGCTTTATGCTGTATTGGGTACTGTCGCATTATTGCCTTTATACCCCTGCGGGTACTGTCGAACATGCCCTCTTCAAAGACTTTTTGCACCCCTTTTGTTTGGGCTTACTCCTTTTGTTTGGGCATACTCTATTAAGATAATAATTGTACCCTTTTATGCCTGAACAGGTTATTGTCAGACAAATGATCATACAGATCTTATTTTTTTGCATACGGGTACCGTCAAGCAGGTCATCTTTCTGCCCTTATGGAATACTTAATTATATTCAAGATGAGTAATGACAACTTAACCCAAAAGGTACAAGTAGGGTCTAGTTGCACGATTATATGCAGGTTAGATTGAAAATATGTACATAAATTGATTTAATGACAAAAAGCGCCGTCGTGCTGTGATGGTAGCACTCATCCGCCTACACACACCGAAAATCCCGGGTTCACGCCCCGGGTAAAGCAACATCAAAACCTTAGAAACAAGTATTTTCAATTAGAAGACAAAATTTGTCTAAGCGGATCACCCCTCGGCGGTGTTTGGCAAGCACTCCGATTGTATTTTCTGGCATGAAAAGCTCTCAGTAAAACTCATCTGCTTGCAGATGTAAAACGATTAGGTCCCGTCCCGCCAGTTTGTAGGAAAATAAAAAGATCACGACGCAAATTGGAAGAGAAGCTAAGCCTAAAGCTCTTCGGAGGTTATCGCGCCTTAAATTTATTTATTTATTCAAGATAAAAACTATCAATGCTGCTCTCCTTACTAGCGCTACAGTAGCTTACCTAACGCAGCATTAGTGCTGCGCTAACTCGCCTGCTTGATTGCGGGCGCGTTCTCGTCTGTTTGTCTGGCAAGGCAAATGCTTAGCGAAGTTTTTTTTGCTGTACCCTTTTTGTGGTGTTGCCTGAAATTTAGGGCTTCTTGACACCCTTTTAAGCGTTTTAAGTATTTTCGAATTTCCTTAAAGCCGTTCGTTCATATGTTGGCGTTTTGTATTGCGCAGTTTTAAACATTTTTGTTCGCTTACCGTCGTTATAGGGAAACTGTCGGACGGGTTTACGTGGGTGCATTGCATTTGTTTTGTGTCAAGAACTTTTGTTGTACGAAATTTCGGTGTTGTTGCTGTAATCTTTTGTGCATGAAATAAAGCAATCTAATACAAAAAACCTATGATTTCAAGAAGAAAAGATCTTAGTTTGTATAAGAAAAATTAAAATAGGTTAGTTCGGGTGTAACGAACATTAATACTCAGTTGAGGCTATGGTGACAACATAAGGAAATACCATGTAGGAAAATGAACCGAGGGAAACCCTGAATATGTTTGATGACATGTGTATCAAAGAAAGGCATTAAAGATATTTTATGAGGATGGGCCATAGTCTATAGGTGGACGCCTTTAGGGATATAGCCATAAAGGTGGATCAGGGTTGATCTAGAATGCGTTTTTGTACGATATGGGTATCAATGAAAGGTGTTAATGAGTATTTTAAAGGAGTATCCTTAGTTCCATAGTGGACGCCGTTTCGAGATATCGCCCAAAAGGGACCAGGGGTGCTCTGAATGGTTTGTACATTGGGTATCAATAAAGGTTTTATGAGTTTTTAAAAGGAGTAGTCCTTAGTTCCATAGGTGGAGGCCGTTTCGAGATATCGCCTAAAGGTGGACAGGGGTGACCCTAGAATTTGTTTGTACAATATGGGTATCAAAGAAAGGTGTTAATGAGTATTTTAAAAGGGAGGGGCCTTAGTTCTATAGGTGGAGCCGTTTCGAATATCGCCATAAAGGTGACCAGGGTGACTCTAGAATGTGTTTGTACGATATGGGTATCAAATAAAGGTATTAATGAGGGTTTTAAAGGAGTGGTTCTTAGTTGATAGGTGCGCCGTTTCGAGATATCGCCATAAAGGTGGACCAGGGTGACTCTAGAATTTTTTGTACGATATGGGTATCAAATGAAAGGTGTTAATGAGTATTTAAAAGGGAGTGGTCCTTAGTTCCATAGGTGACGCCTTTCGAGATATCGGCCCTAAAGGTGACCAGGGTGACTCTAGAATGTGTTTGTACGATAGGGTATCAATTAAGTATTAATGAAGTTTTAAAAGGAGTGTGGTAGTTGTATATGTGAAGGCTTTTCCAGATATCGACAAAATGTGGACAGTGTGACCCAGAACATCATCTGTTGGATACCGCTAATTTTTTATATATGTGTACCTGCCAAGATTTTAAGGGTTTTTTATTTCGCCCTGCAGACTTTTTTTATTTTCTTCTACTTAATATGGTAGGTGTCACAACCATTTTATAAAGTTTTTTCTAAGTTATATTTCGCGTCAATAAACAATCCATTATTTACCATTTTTCATCCTTTTTTTCGTATTTGGTATAGAATTATGCATTTTTTCATTTTTCGTAATTTTCGATATCGAAAAAGTGGCGTGGTCATAGTCGGATTTCGTTCATTTTTCATACCAAGATAAAGTGAGTTCAAGTAAGTACGTGACTAGTTCATTAAGATATGTCGATTTTGCTCAAGTTATCGTGTTAACGGCCATGCGGAAGGACAGACGGGACGCTGTGTATAAAACTGGGCGTGGCGTTCACCGAGTTCGCCCTTTTTCTACTAGTCACAAACAGTATCGTCCTAGAATCTACGGCCGCTACAAATTCACAAGGATCGGTTAGTTTTTGTTCTGTTTACATTATGGCGTCATAAAGTATCACCTACGACAGTTAAAGTGTAAAAGAGCTGGGAGCCACCGCCCAGTCGGAAATTTTCCTTTTATTTTTGTATTTTGTGCACCAATCATTACTGGAGTGGCATCTTGACATAATTTAACTTGTATACTGTAAAGATATTCAGCTTCTCTGTTAAAATTTTGACTTTTTAAAATAAAGTGGGGTTACGTGGTCCTTCTCCGATTTTGCTAATTTTTATTAAGCAGTTACATATAGTAATAAGAGTAACGTTCCTGCCAAATTTCGTCATGTATCTTCAACGACTGCCAAATTACAGCTTGCAAAACTTCAAATTACCTTCTTTTAAAAGGGGCGGTGCCACGCTCATTGTCAAAATTTTACTAATTTCTATTCTGCGTCAAAGTTCAACTCACCTACCAAGTTTCAGTCGCTTTATCCGTCTTGGTAATGAATTATCGCACTTTTTCGATTTTTCGAAATTTCTCGATATCGAAAAAGTGGCGTGGGTTATAGTCCGATATCGTTCATTTTAAATAGTGATCTGAGATGAGTGCCAGGAACTACATACCAAATTTCATCAAGATACCTCAAAATTTACTCAAGTTATCGTGTTAACGGACGGCGGACGGACGGCGACATGGCTCAATCAATTTTTTTTCGATACTGCTGATTTTGATATATGGAAGTCTATATCTATCTCGATTCTTTATACCTGTACAACCAACCGTTATCCAATCAAACTTAATATACTCTGTGAGCTCTGCTCAAACTGAGTATAAAAAAGCAATAAACGAAAAAACATAGAAAGCAATGAATAAAGTTATAACTAAGCTAAAATAAAGAAATTAAAAAAACCCTAAATATTTCCCAAAAACAAAAGGCTTATCAGGTAGTTCTTTGCAATATTGCTGTTGCACGTTTCGTTGTGGTGTTGCATCTCCATCTACGTGACTTCAGTCAATTGTGATTTGGGGTAAATGACGTTGTGGCACGAAAGCCAACATAAAACAAATAAGCTGCTGTAAGTTACATTACTTCCGTTTGCCTCACGTCTGATTCACTACTGACTGTCTAACTGTATAGTCGAGCATTTTCCACTTGTCAGGCTTATCAAATCAGTTGGAAAATACAAAGCAAAGATTGTTGGAAGTCTCGAAGATTGGATTTACTGTGCATTTTAGTTGTAAGCTAACAACATTTGTACGTTTCGTTTCGTACTCGATTTCTAAAAAAATTGTATTGTTCATAAAGGGCTTTGCAATTGGACGACTCGACATTAGGTGACAGTGGTGGCAGACGCTTCCGCTTCAGAATTTGTAACCTCCTTGATGTGTGTTGGCGCAGAATATTTATGTGCAAAATGCAGAGATTGCATTTAACGCTTAACTAAAAAAGCCAATTCGTTTTTATCACGGATTACGACCGATATCCAAGAACAAAAAACTGAGATTTTTGATCGGTCTTTCACATGATAAGTTTTTGTTTAAAAATATTTCTCGCTCTCATTGAGATCGTTTAGAGCGATTTATTTCTCAAGGTTTCGGAAACTCTTATTTTGCGTCCGAAATATTGGGTTATAGAATGGTGAATGTAATGCAAACTTAACATAATGTTCGTATTAAGGTCCACAAATAATTGTTATTCCGCAAAATTCAAACAGAAAATCATCCTACGTCCCGAATTTTCTTTTAGTGCATGCAACGACTATATCCAGGACGTTTTAAATCATTGCGGAAACTTTCATAGACTAGACTTTTTAAGTAATTTAGTAATTTCGGGACTATTCCGGATTTTCCAGGATTGCTTTAAGTACATAGGTACTATTTCGAGATCATTTTAGGAGGGGTTTGGGTACATATCGGGACCATTCGAATGAACATTCCTGCATAATTTCGTTATTTACTGTTATCTTGAGATAGTTTTGGGCACATCTTGGGATCATTCTGGAGCCGTTTCGTGATATTGTCGTATTATGTTAGCGACTATTTCGACATCATTCGGAGTCATTAACGAAAGCGAAAAGTCATCGGGCTGTTATGATTATCGGATTGTTATCGGCATGTTTTGGGTTTGTTTTACACGTGTTATCGTCTTGTAATCTATAACAATAGTTATCGTCGGCTAACACGCGTGTGGAACACGTCGCAGTTCTTAGTGGATGGTAGCTTGTAGCTTTGTTATTGGATATGTGTATATTCGGGCTGAATAGTGAGTGGGCGAGAGGTGTCGGGAGAGGAACGGAGTGATGGTGTGCTTTGTGCAAATGAAGCAGTGACTGCAGTGGCTAGGCAATCGGCTTCTGTTCTGAGTGCGCTACTATGTCTACCTATTCGCGGGCGGTCCTGTGCATTAGGGGACACAGTAGATGAGGTAATCGGTTGGCTCGGATATCGGCGTTGGGCTCCAGGTCGGAGCGGAGGGCCTTCAGTGAGGTACGCGGGCGGTTGTCCCGGCTGTCGTCGGACGTAATGCCTGCAGTAGTATTGGGCGTGCGTTATCAGCTCAGGGGTGTGTTTGGCAAGATGTTGGTGCGTGTGTTGTGGGTGGTCGTGGTGTGGTCCGTCGGAGACGCACGTGAGAATAGCGGATAGCGACCAATAGTGCGCAACAGCTTTTTACAGCAGAGATATACAGCGCAAAGAGGCGGAGGCGAGTCCGTACGTGTTGACGAACATTTCCGATTTCACTGCTGCATCACTAGCTGCTCCGATTACTAGTTGGTATCTCGCCGATGATGTACCGGCGTTCGCATATGTAGGATCCCTTTGCTGTTTATCACTAGAGAAGTTAGGTATGAAAGAGTGAAACGGAAATATGTCCGAGTAACCAGGCCTTTTGGATAATCTTTGTAATTTTATGTTTCTATTCATACCAAATAGATTTGTATAAGCAATGTGGAGGCGATAAGTGTGCGCCGCAGTGAATACGATAGGTGGGGAGAACATAATCGGATAGCGATTAAGACCGCCTATATTTTTTTAGCAGGGCAAGCGCTGTTTCTGCAAAGCGATACCTTCTCGATAAGTACCGACACCACCTCTCGCGAGTCACACAACTCGCGTAACTAGTGTTTTGCTATACAAGAGATAACTTTATTATTTAGTAAGACGATATATTGTTATCGTATTACAAGACGATAACACGTGGAAACATAACAAATAACGTGCGATAAGCATCCGAGTAATCATGACGCCCGATGACTTTTCGTGGGCGGTAAGGACGTCGGGATGTGAAGTATCGCTAACAATACCGACAAGTCACCAAACGGCGCCAAATGATCCCAAAGGGCCCAACGACCTCAGATAATATATCCCGAAGTAGGCAGAATGTTTCATCTCAGGATGGTCCCGATATGGACCCTAAACCCCTTCCTACAATGATCTCGTGGGAAATAGATACCTGATGTAACTATGGTAAGCAATGCCTGTGGGAAATCCGATCACTATGCCCGGAAGATTACTACACACTCACTTTAAACAGATCTCGCCGATAACAATTGCCACAATGATTTTCTACAACGCTGAGATATAGTCGTTGCATGGCACGATAAAAGAAATTTGGGGACGAGGATATTTTTCGGTTTTGAATTTTTGCGGAATGTAACAATGAATTTGTGACCTAATACGAAATTATGTTAAGTTTGAATTACATTTCACCATTCTATAACCCATATTTCGGACGCAATAGAGTTTCCCCCGAAAACCTTGAGATAATCGCTCTACAAGATCTCCAATGAGAGCGAGAAATATTTTAAAACAAAACTTATCATGTTTAAAGACCCGAAAAAAAAAATCAAATCTCAATTTTTTGTTCTTTGGATATCGTCCGTAATCCTGATAAACGAATTGGCTTTTAGTTTAAGCGTTAAATGCATCCTGCATTTTTCACATACAATATTCTGCGCCAACACACATCAGAGGTTTAAAAATTTGTCCACGGAAGCGTCGCCCACCACTGGTCACCTAATGTCGAGTCGTCCCAATTGCAAAGCCCTTTAGAACAATTTTTTTAGAATCGAGTTACGAAACGAAACGAGCAAATGTTGTTAGCTCAACTAAATCACATAAATCCAATTCCGCGAGACTTCCAGCAATCTTTGCTTTGTATTTTTCCAACTGATTTGATAAGCCTGCAAGTGAAATTGCTCGCTATACAGTTAGACAGTCAGTTAGTGAATCAGACAGTGGGCAAAGCGGCAGTACTGTAACTTACAGCAGCTTATTTTTTATGTTTGGCTTTCGTGCCACAAATAATTTAACCCAAATCACATTGACTCAAGTCACGGGAGATGAATGCAACACCACAAACAAACGTGCAACAGCAATATTGCAAAATACGCTATAACCTTTTGTTTTTGCGTAAGTATTTTTAGTGTTTTTTAATTTCTTTTTTTTAGCTTTTTAACTTTATTCATTGCTTTCTATGTTTTTTTCGTTATTTGCTTTTTATACTCAGTTTAGGCAGAGCTCACAGAGTATATTAAGTTTGATTGATAACGTGTGGTTGTCATATATCAAGCAATCGAGATAGATATAGACTTCTCATATCTCTAAATAATCAGATCGATTTGATTGAGCCATGTCCGTCCGTCCCGTCCGTCCGTCCGTCCGTCCGTCCGTCCGTCGTCCGTCCGTTAACACGATAACTTGAGTAAATTTTGAGGGTATCTTGATGAAATTTGGTATTAGATTCCTGAGCACTCATCTCAGATCGCTATTTAAAATGACGATATCGGACTATAACCACGCCACTTTTTCGATATCGAAAATTTCGAAACCGAAAAAGTGCGATAATTCATTACAAAAGACGATAAAGCGACGAAAGAACTTGGTAGATGATTGAACTTATGACTCAAAATAGAAAATTAGTAAAATTTTGGACATGGGCGTGGCACCGCCCACTTTAAAGAAGGTAATTTAAAATTTTGCAAGCTGTAATTTGGCAGTCGTTGAGATATCATGCTGAAGTTTGGCAGAACGTTACGCTTATTACTATATGTACGCCGAGTAAATTAGCAAATCGGAGAAGGACCACGCCCACTTTATAAAAAAAATTTTTTTAAAGTTAAAAATTTAACAAAAATTTAATATCTTTACAGTACATAGTAAGTTATGTCAAGATTCACTCCATATGATATGGTGCAACAAATACAAATTAAATGAAAATTTACAAAATGGCGTGGCTGCCGCCCTTTTTCATTTAATTGTCTAGGATACTTTTAACGCCATAATTTCGAACAAAATAACCAATCCTTTTGAAATTTGGTATGGGCATAGCTTTTAGTTTAATGTTTGTGTGGTGTGTTGTGGTTTTTTGTGTGTTGTTTGTGGGTTAGATATTTGAGTAAAAAAATCGTATACGTTAATGAACTAGTCACGTGCTTACTTGAACTCACTTATCTTGGTATGAAAATGAACGGAAATCGACTTTGACCACGCCACTTTTTCGATATCGAAAATTACGAAAAATGAAAAAAATGCCATAATTCTAATACCAAATACGAAAAAGGGATGGAACTGTAAGGTAATTGATGTTTTATTGACGCGAAATATAACTTTAGAAAAACTTTATAAATGGTTTGTGACACCTACCATATTAATTAGAAAGAAAATTAAAAAAATGTTCTGCAGGGCGAAATAAAAAACCCCTTTAAAATCTTGGCAGGTATTACATATATAAATAAATTAGCGTATCCACAGATGATGTTCTGGTCACCCTGGTCCACATTTTGGCGATATCTGGAAATGCCTTCACATATACAACTACCACCACTCACTTTTAAAACTCTCATTAATACCTTTAATTTGATACCATATCGTCCAAACTTATTCCTAGAGTCACCCTGGTCCACCTTTAGGCGATTCTCGAAAGGCGTCCACCTATGAACTAAGGTCTCCGTTTAAAATACTCATTAACCTTTCATTTGATACCATATCCGTACAAACATTCTAGAGTCACCCCTGGTCCACCTTTCATGCGCTATATCTCGAACAGGCTGCTTCCACCTATGCGAACTAGGATCTCACTCCCTTTAAAACCCTCATTAACACTTTCTTTTGCATACCACATATCGCCCTACAACACATTCTAGGGTCACCCTGCGTCCACCTTTATGCGAGTATCCTCGAAACGGCGCTCCACCATATGAGACTAAGCCCATCTCCCTTTAACATACTCATTAACACCTTTCTTTGATACCATATTGTACAAACAAATTCTATGGTCCACCCCTGGTCCCCTTTATGGCGATATCTCGAAACGGCGTCCACCTATGTAACTAAGGATTACTCCTTTTAAAATACTCATTAACACCTTTAATTTGATACCCATATCGTACAAACGCATTCTAGAGTCACCCCTGTCCACCTTTTGCGATATTTCGAAAACGGCGTCCCACCTATGGAACTAAGGCCTTACTTTCCTTTTAAAATACTCTTAACACCTTTCATTTGATACCCATATCGTACAACTCATTCTAGAGTCAACCCTGATCAACACCTTATGGCTATATCCCTAAATGGCGTCACCTATAGACTATGGCCCACTCCCTCATAAAAATACTCTTTAATGCTTTCTTTTGTGTAATACCATGTCTCAAACTTATCCAGGTTTTCCTCCTCGGTTCATTTTCCTACATGGTTATTTTCCCTTATGTTTTTCACCATAGCTCTCAACTGAGTATGTATGTTTCGGTTTACCCCCGAACTTAACCTTCCTTACTTGTTTTTAATTTTTCTTATTCAAACTAAGATCTTTTCTTATTGTAATCATGGTTTTTTGTATTAGTTGCTTTATTTCATGCACAAAAATATTACAGCAACAACACGAAATTTCGTACAACAAGAAGTTCTTGACACAAACAAATGCAATGCACCCACTTAACCGTCCGACATTTTCCCTATAACGACTGTAAGCGAACAAAAAATGTTTAAAACTGCGCAATACAAAACGCCAAGTCTATAACGAACGGCTTTAAGGAATTCGAAAATACTAAAACGCTTAAAGGTTGTCAAGAAGCCCTAAATTTCAGCAACCCACAAAAGGGTACAGCAAAAGAAACTTCGCTAGGCATTTGCCTTGCCAGACAAACAGACGGAACGCGCCCGCATCAGCATGCGTAGTTATCGCATCAAAATGTTGCGTTTAGGTAACTACTGTTAGCGCTAGTAGGAGAGCAGCATTGATATTTTTTATCTTGAATAATAATAAATTAAGGCGCGATAACCTCCGGAGCTTTTAGCTTAGCTTCTCTTCCAATTTGCGTCGTGATCTTTTTATTTTTCCTACAAACTGGCGGACGGGACCTAATTGTTTTACATCTGCAAGTCATATGAGTTTTACTGAGAGTTTTTCATGCCAGAAATACATTCGGGTTGCTTGCCAATCACCCGTGGTTGATCCGGCTTAGACAATTTTGTTCTAATTGATAATACTTTGTTTCTAAGATTTTTATGTTGCTTTCCCGGGGGGTGAAACCCGGGATTTTCGGTGTGTAGGGGAGTGCTATAGTAGGGTAGTCTTTTTGTCATTTAATCATTATGTACATTTTTCATCTAAACCTGCATATATTCGTGCAACTAGACCCTACTTTTATCTTTTGGTTTAAGTTGTCATATTCCCTCCTTGAATATATTTAAGTATTCCATAAGGGCAGAAGATGACCTCTTGACGGTACCCGTATGCAAAAAAATAGATCTGTATGTCATTTGTCTGACAATACCTGTTCAGGCATAAAGGTACATTATTATCTTATAGATATGCCCAACAGGAGTAGCCCAACAAAGGGTAATAAAAGTCTTTTGAAGAGGGCATGTTTCGACAGTACCCGCAGGGGTATAAAGGCCTAATGCACAGTACCCATTACAGCATAAGCGCGGTATACACGTCGAAGATAACGTCAAGAATCTTTTTTTTATTTTCCCATTGCAAGCCAATCGTTTAGATTTTTTATTGTAAATATGTTTGATAACTTATTAATATTTAGATCTTCAATCATTCAAAATTTTGTGCAAATGTAGTCTGGATTCATCAATTGAACGTACAAGCATTTTCTTGGCATTTCTTGAGCTTTCTTAAGCGTCAAGAAATGCTCAAGAAATACTTGGCAGTCTTAAATTATGGTTGTAGAATGAATCTTATAAAGCATTTTATAAAGAATGAATTAGAAAAAGGAAAATACATTATTTTCAAATAAAACTTCCAGTTGGCTTACAAGAGTAAAATTAAAAAATGTCTTTGATCTTTCCTTGTGATCTAGATATATATCAAAACGGACTGTAGTCGCACGTTTCTTTGTAACTCATCCGGGCTCATCACATTTTTTGTTAAGAGAAGATCTTCAGAGAAATTCAGTTCCTTCCCCTTAACCTCCTCAACGTTTTGATAAATTATTTACACTGTGCGCTTTTTTGACCTAAACAAGCATATGGTTCTACAATGGATATCTAATCCAGGTTTGAAGTGGACTGTTTTCGGATCTTGCGGGAGTATTTCGAAAATAATTTCAGATCATTCGGAATGTTTTTGTTATAGTTCCGAAACTATTCGTGATTTTTTTTCATATTATTTCGAACTATCTTGGTAGCTGTTCAAGTTGTGTTCGCGTGCAGACCACTTTTGGGCGTTCGAATTCTTTTTAATTATATTTCCGGAGTGTTTTTCGGAATAAATGCGGACTGTTTTCATTTTTGTTTCGTTCTTTTTTAATTTTGCGGATCACTTGGGTGATTTTTTTGAAAGAGTTTTGGTATATTTTGAGGACTAGTTCATGATTTTTCTGCGGGATAACCTCGTGAATATTTTTCGATCGTTTCAGTTTTTCGGATGATTTGGGAACTTATTCGGAGAGATTTCGGTGTCAGTTCGTACTGTCTCAGGGATTTCGGTCTAATTTTGGATCTATGGAAATATTTTTCGACTATTCGAACTATTTCGATATATTTCGGAGTGATTTCGGATTGCTTTCGGAATTGTTTTTTTTGGACGGCTTGGAATAATCTGATGAGTTTTTTTCTATCGTTTCGGATGGATAATTTTGGAACTATTTTTTGAATTGCTTTTCAGGACCATTTTATATATTTTGGCAATTTGGGGCTGTTTCAGAATGATTCGTACATTATGTGGTTTATTTCAAGATTGTTTTATGGAGTTATCCGCGAGCTTTGCGTTATTTGGGGACTACCTCAGATTATTTTTGCAGTATTTTCAGGACTAATAAACCTTTTTTTCAGGGACATTTTTGGGATCGGAATGGATTGTGTTCAGATTCAATCGTTCACTTCGAGATAATCTCGGTTTTTTTTTATTTGGAGACGATGTCCGGTGCTAGTTGTTTCAGATCATCGTGTCTCGTTCGGGATCATTTATTTCGGGATTTTTTGTTGTTGTTGGTGTTTGGCTTTTCGGATTGTTTTCCTGATCAGTACTTTTTGTGGTTGTGTTATTTCATGATTGTTTTCGGGATCTCCATACTTTGCTTGCAATTTTTGATAATTCAGCACTAACTCTTGATCATTTTGGCACTATTTCGGATTTTCCCGAGTACTAAAAGCTCAATTCCAAAATATTTATATATAGAATTATTTATTATGCTATTTTTACGATCACCAGTGTACAAAAGCTAATCACACTTATACAGCTGGCAACATCTGTGGCAGCTGTAAAATGCTGATATAATGGCAAAAGAGATGTATGTTTGTTATTTCGCCATGGCCCAGGACAAGAAACGCAAGAATGCATACTAAGAG
>JARSSU010034308.1:0-32134 GCA_029619165.1 Eurosta solidaginis
TTCCATTCTATATATAAGTTTAATTTGTTCCAAAAAAAATTTAACAGGTCTTTGTTAAAACAAACAATTTGTTATTCACGTCATATCCAACAAGGATTTTCGCCTGTGCAAGCGCTACGGAAGACCATCGAGAAAGTGTTTTTGTATTCCTGTATCAAGAATAACAAAAAATTGTGTAATTTATGTAAAACTCCGCTCAAAACAACGGATTTCCTAAATATTGTATACAAAAATTTTAACTTACTGTTGTTTTTTTGCCCAAAAATCAGATCACTAAGATAAGAGGAATGTTACAGTTATGGATTGTAATTTAGAATAATGAATCCGGCTCGATCGGATCAGCATCTTCTAGCCGAATATTATATCCCCTGACACATTTTAGTAAATAATAACTTGGTAAAATTAGTAATATATCATGAATTCAACTGTCAAGGGGCTTCTAATCAAATGTGTATGATATATTAGAAGGGCATATGTTTTAACTTCCAACTCTTAACGACAATCAAAGAGCAGATGGAAATAACAATAGATTTTTAGGGATAGAAAGACATTTAAAAGTATTACACATCACTTCTCAGTGTGACTGTAAAACTTTTCATCATACCCGAAACGCCATTCAAGTGCGCAAAGTTCCTACAGTTCAACTAAATAATGGATATACCTCTCCCTTTATGTCCGGTTTTCCGAAGAAAGCTTCAACTGCAGTTGAAGTTAAGGTCAGTTTACTTTAGACGCAGTTATTGAATTTTATTGCTCATCACAGTTTAAGGTTTTTTATTTTTATTCGCTGCCAAATGTGATATAAGCTCGCATGGGGCCTGTTTATCCCTTTTGTATTGGCTTTAGATGATATGCTGAAAGACAGTTTCTCTAATGGCTCACCGTAGCTTGGGGTATTATTTTTCTACTCCTATTTTTCGGACGCAGTGTAAAATTTTACCCTCTACTGACCGTGTTGAAAATACATCCCTACCGTTTCAGATAGCGTACATCTTCTGTCTTTTTTTATTTACTTCACCTGGTGATTCCTCCATGTACCTAGCCTTTTGTAGCAATATACATATGTAGGAGTATTACATATATGTAAATACCAAAAAATTCAGTGCGCCATACACATTATATTGTGATTTTTTTGCACTTCCATATAAAAATATTGAGCCGCACTGCTTATAATAATGATACGACCACAAAAAAAATTTTAATTTTTGTGTTGATAAATAAAAATACTAGTTCCGCTTTTATTTTGTATATTTAAATATGTATTTATTATTTATCACGTTTTTGTTTCATAAATGACGACATAAATAATAAAAAAACAACATATGTATGACAATGGTATGTATTATGTGAATATGTGTATATGTATGAATATACCTAAGGTATACATATGTAGATGACAAGGCGTACATTAATGTAAAATTATTCATATTTTAAAAAATGTTTATGCTCATATGAAATATTTATGCGAAAATATTATGAGTATGATTTATCCTACTCTATGTCATTTGCATATCATTTGATCTCTTATTTTTTAAAGTACATTCATATGTATTTATAACTTTTTTTGCTAATTATAACGGAGATTGTAGAGAAAATATATCTTTTTTGGTTTTTTTAGTTTTTTGTTGTGTTGTTTTTTTCTTTGTTGGTCATTTGCTGCTTCACACGAGTCCATTTTCGGATCGTTTCTTTATCTTTCACTCCAAGTTACAAGCCAGTTGTGTTGAATGTCAAAGAATTGTCCAAAAAATAGACGCGTGTGGACATCACCTTAACATACAGTGACATAAATTTATTTATTATAGCGTATATGTCAAATCGTTAAAGCCATATTTTGTTATATTGGAGTACATTTAGCAATGCGTTTTAATTTTTTTAAACCTGGTAAATTGTCGTTACTTTTCATACGTACTACATAGTTATTGGGAGGAGATTTGAAACTCGTAGATAGTAGAATAGAAGGCCTACCTTTACACTCTGTCCAGTAACTTTGCGATACATCTGAAAATATTTCCCCAAAGATTTTCGCATACAAATTATAAGCGTTGAACTCTTTCTCATGCAGTTAAAAATCTCAATATCATATTGAATTAACGTTGACACGTTTAATAACGTAAACAAATACAAGCCAGAAACATATTAGGCTTCTTAACTCGTAATCGCGTCGTTTTTAAAGAATATTTTGTTTATATAATTTTAGTTCGATAATTTTATACAACGGACACATGAAAAAGAGCAAGTAACGATATAGCGAGCGGGTTTTGAAAATGTCTAACTTTATTATTTTTATGGCAGCCATTTGAATTTGAATACCCGATATACCAACGGAATAAAAAAAACTGTGTGTGAATACCGCTAGTGATAAAACAAGGATTAACGTTGTTGAATTTGGTTTTTCATTTGACGGCTTGTTGAGCGGAATATCACCCCTCTCGGGTGCCATTTCAAAAACCGTCTTTCTCGGAAAGCTTTTCAAAAACGCCCCATTTAAGAACTTGATTGAAATACATTCGATCTCAGAATTTGTTTTAAAAACGTCCTAATTGTTCAAAAATTCACACAACATTTTGACGTGATTGTGACAACAAAATCTCAAATACATACATATATCGTTTTTCAACCGATTTCGGATATACGAGGTTTTTTAGTCTAGTATTGCCTAGAGGACACTGTTATTCTATACTATATGACCTGGCACCGGATTGGGGTTTTCCAGTTTGGTCGTCAAACAAATTCTGGTATCATTCAGTCTATGTGATGCCTTTATTGACCGGTCAGTTCAAAACATAATCTAACCAATACAACGAGCAACAGCGCTGACTCCAAAGTAGCGTTAGGTCTGCAGTTTATTTTTTTGTGTGAATTAAAATATTAAAAGAAGTGAAACTTAGAAAGTTCGGGATTGTCCAAAACAACCATCATTCATCATTTATGGCGCTTAAACGCCTAAGCGATTTTGGCCGTTTCATAACAAGCCCCCTGCTATCCCTGCTTAGCGATAACTAACGCCAATTTGTTGGCAAAGGAGTTATTGTCCGTTTGACATCTCAGCTGAGATTTTTTTGCTGCTAACGCTGGGCCGAATCGGTAACACACGATCCGTGATCGAATGCAGTTTTTTTAATCACAATAGATCCGAAATGTTGTATCAAATTTTTTAATTGTATGAACTAGGGACAACGCGTCTTCACTAGATCCGTAATGTATTATTACTTTTTTAAATAGTTGGACAGTTCAATCTTTATCTCCAGTTTTTCGATCCGTGATCATATGTTACGATTCAATAGCTGGTTCCCAAATAGACGACATCCTTTGCAGTCTCGAATTTCAAGTTCAATTCGTCATTAGCTAGCGGCTGAGCATAGACCTATGACACACCCTAACGGTACTGACTCTGCACCAAATATTTTGTTTATTAAAACTTAAATAAAATCTGGCTGTCATGTGATGTTTATCAGTAATTCCATTATTTATTGAACTGAAAAGCAAACAAAACAATTGCTAACAAAATATAATTAAGGTTTCCATTGTGTCGTTTCATCAAGTTAACAGAAAATCATATGAAAAACAACTTCAAAATTAAAGGTAAATATTATTTAAGGCACATGCTAACTATTTTTATTAACTTAACCCATTGTTTGGCAATCTTAAATAAACAGTCTTAATGAATAGACAAACATATTTCAATACGTTTATATCTTTTCCAAGTAAATTCTTTTGTGCGCATGAAATTTGGAGTACAAATTTTTCGTATAAAAGACCGTTGGTGTCAAGCCGTTTACAGTTATATATTCAACATCTTATAAGTTCGATGAAGTTTGTCTCCAAATAACTGGTGCGTTTACTTTTGTACGCGCGTGAGAATGTATACTTCTTTGTCATCATTAAAAAATAAAATTAAATTGTATGCAATCAATTAATTACAATAAAAGAACTGAAAAAATAGTCAATAGTTATTGACTCTGTTGACTATTTTTTCCAGTGCTTTTGTTATTTTATTTTAATTGATTGCATACAATTTAAATTAATTTTTTAATGATGACAAAGAAGTATAAATTCTCACGCGCGTACAAAAGTACACGCACCATTATTTGGAGAAAACTTCATCGAACTTATAGATGTTGACTATATAACTTTAAAAGGCTTGACACCAACGGTCCTTTTATACGAAAATTTTACTCAAATTTCATGCGCACAAAAGAATTTACTTGGAAAAGATATAACCGTATAGAAATGTGTTTGTTCTCACGCACGTATAAAAGTACACGCACCAATTAATTTTATAAGAACAGTTCAAATTTTAAAAATTAAATAAATGCATAAATTCACGAATTAATCGAATGTTATTATTTTTAAATTATATCCACTGCCTAGCATCCTCCGGTAATGACTGAATCGCAACTTCAGTTGTCAGTGGCTTATGATAAAAAGGGCTACCTACATATGTATGTATATATATAATACTTCTCTTCATTCCACTATAACTCTTGATGAAGTAATATGTGAGATTACTGCCCTAATCGCTGCCTGACTATCAATATACATATATCATGACACAACTGCAGCTTCCTCCGAATTTCTGTTGCTTTCTTTACTGCTTTTAATTCCGCCTGCAATACGGTACAGTAATCTGCAAGCCTGCTTGATCTACTTTTTCCTAGATCGACACAATAGCTGTATTTTTTACATCTATATACGTTTACGCTTAAACTTTATCTACTCTTCTGAAACTGTTGGGGCAGAAAATTGGTACTCCTAAATTTCAATACGCAGATGCAACTGAAATATGTGTCTATGTATCACCTCTACAAATGGTGTGTGTCCACTATTCATCGCAACCATTCGGCTATATGTTATACCCAGACATACAATAGAGGTTTGTGTCTCCGCTTTCCGGTACAATTTGTTCTGTAGCTAGTTGCCGCTAGATGGGTCTCCTAAGCATTATCTAAGTGAGGATAAGCGTTTTTTTGCGCTCAAAATTAGACGTATATACGTGTAAAAAAAGGCGGCTAATAAACAGCAGACACGATCCCTTCTATTAATTTGGAGCCATCCATATATACGTGTACCAATCCGCAGGCTCAACCGTGGCCCCAATATCTCTTTCGAAGACTCCGACACGAGACCATCTATTCCGTTTCCCGATATTAGATGGCGCTATACTGCTGTGGCCATAAGACCTGCACTTAAGCTGCCCCGAGGTCTCAAGCCTTTGTTGCAGTTGCTAACGCGATTTTTTTGGCCGTTAGGTCTGCAGGCGGGATATATAGAATGGCATGCTCCCGTTATGCTAATCATTGACACTCTGCAACCCCCTCAAGTTGTTGGTATACGTACTTTTTTGTGTGGCTGTCCAACAAACAAGAACCCCATAGTAAAGTATTGGTTTCACAATTGCCGTAAATAGCCAATGAGAGAGTTTGGAGTGATAGACGCACGTGCATCCTATCATCCTCTTGCAAGCATAGAGTGCCGCGGAGGCTCTCTTCGCTCTCTTCCACATGGCGTTTCCACGACGACTTACTATGTAGTATAACTCCCCTCCAAGCTTAGGTTTTGTCCAAGTAAATAATACTATATCGCTTTTTTCCGCGTTTTGTCGGTTAACCTGTTTTCCATTTTAAAAATATACGTATGACACCCATTCATATGGTATTTGATTTTTTTACAAGTACGATACGATGACGAGTCGACTCGTCTACGGAGGCCTTTAATGAAACGCCATATGAAAGCTTTATGCGTTGCCTGGATTTGTTATATGAGCTTTCTTATATAATGTGTGGAATAAAGTACCAGTTAAAATATTTCGTATTTTGACCTGGATCAGAACTATCTTGGAAAGGAGTTGATATATTCCAACGGAAACATTTATGTCTGGAGATAGAGCGTTTTTGAGAAAACACTCTGGCAGCCGAGATAGCGTTATATTCCCATCTAGTAAGGAGAGTATCTGCCTTGCTAGAGCGACGCATTCGCAGAGAATTTAGACCAGCATTTTTTTCGCCAGCTCACAGAAGCGAAAAAACAATTGATTTTCACAGCCGCTGCGACATCTGTTATGAAAATTGGATTTGTTTCATGTCAATGATGCCATAGTGGTCATATTTACTGACACTTTTGTCTAAAATGTTCTCTTTCTTCTATTCTAATCATTGTGAATGATTCTAATTTAATTTTTTTCATTTAAGGAAAATATATCATAAAATAAAATAATTCCCAGCCAGCATTTTTTGAAAATTTTGATCATATTCAAATTCATACCGAAGATGATTAAAAACGTTCAAATTTGAACGCATTTTCTGTTCGAAAATACGTATCGTCGGGAGAAAAATGTACCATAAATGTGGATATTTCTTAATAATCATTTATGATTGATATTTTCGAAACGCTTTTTGTGCATATCTGATATCATTGTAAAATTGGGCTTTAATTGTTTTAGAGTATATTTGAATGCTTTTCACAGTCATTTTCTGATCATTTCGTGAACATATTCAAATCATGTTGAGATTGTTGAATGCGATTATGATGCATTTATTTTTCATATCTCATACCAAATAAGATACATGCTAATCTTATTTCATCAGGGGAAGAAAGCATGCGGAAGTGACTATTTGAACCAAAGGTAATTCGCAACAAACTAGACCAATATACACCTCCGACTACAACATCCAGCATCAGATATAATGGTCACATCTTAAAATACGATATGGTATGGGATGTTGGAGCCATATCCAGGTACATAATGTCAAGAGAGTTCACTTACCTGGAGTCAATAGTTCACACCTTTGCATTGTCTACTGTTGGATTTGTTTTTCTGGGAAGCCGAAGGTGGAGAAATGGTATGGGGACATCTTTGTTAGGAGCAGTATAGACCTGTATTTCTCTGGTCTTGCAGAATAAAGTTTAATATATTTTTTCTGAACTTCATGATTGACAAACATGTGTGTATGCGAAAAACATAAGATTTTCAGTCAAAGTAAAATTTTTACAGTATAAACGCATTATTCAGTCAACAACGATTGTCACAAAAGAGCCAGAACGCTGAATGAAAAATGATTAAAATTGTTAGATCAGCCTAAGTACGCCATTTTGATTCAAATATGTTCCAAAATATGATGAAAAACTAGTATACAGTTTTGATCATCAAAAGTATTCATATTTGAGTATTTCTCTTTTGATCGCTGGTATGAGACTCATTTTTTAGTCTAGAAACGAGTAATCAAATTGTATTGATATGTAGGGAAATTCAAATTTTATCACCTAACTGCTGAGTGGGTTATTGTTAGGCTTGAGCCTCGATTCGAACCTAGCTGATATAAGTCACGATTGGAATAAATAATATTTTCTAGCTCTACCCACCAACTAACGCTATTACATAAAAATAAATATATTATTTGTAAACATTTATTATTATTTCACCACTTTTTAAGTTTTCATTGAGCTGAATAAATGTAAATTAAGAAGGTTATATCGAAGTTAAAAAAATTCATTAGAGCAAACGTATTATCGTGAAGAAAAGCATATTTTTGTATGTAGTAATAAGTATTGCAATAACTTAAATAAATGTAATCAAAATCAAAACAAAATCTAAGTCGATAACGTTAAGTTTAATCGCTGAAACTTGAGTCGAACTCTTCATCTAGCTCTGAGATATCGAGCCTTGATCCTAATTTGCTTCTGGCTTTGACAATAGTTTAAGTACTTCTTTGTCGAATGCCTCATTTGCCTTAAATTCATTCGAGTTCTTTTCTGAAATAGAGTATATTAGGGGATCGACGACAAAAAACAAATATTGAATAAATCTTCCATTGTATATTTACGAGACATCTTTTGTTATAATGTTTTGCCTGTAGCTCTTAAAATCTTTATTTCTATTCTCCAGTGCTTCCTCTGAGAGCTTTCCTGTTGGAGTAACGCTTTATTAATAATATCTGCCCCATGAATCAAAATTTTGTGAATGCTCGATGGCATGTAATAACATGGGTACAAATCTACAAAAATGTTGGTGATCAAAATGGCATACTTTCGAAATGCTTCGGACTCAACGGCGAATCCATATGACATTGTTTGAAGTAGAAAGCAACTCGCTTAATCAGATTTTCGTCAACTCCCGTTATTTCCGCAGCATCTGAAGGGCATTGGAAACACTTCTGGCTGTGTTGCCATCATTGGTCGTCCCAAAGCCTTGTTTTGGAAGATCTACTAATAACCCCATGTCTTCTTTTAAATCTTTTTTTTATCTCTTCAACAATCTTTTTTTCCGTTCCTTCAAGAGTTTTGTTCACCAACGCTTGCAGGTGGACTTCCGCTGACAGATCAGTTATAAGAATGGATTCTTTTGGAGGATAGCATGCAATTTTTTCTTTTCTTAGGAATTCATATGCTGGGTAAATGTCAGCATAACTTTATCACGCCCCGAGATTGTATTCCCTAATACGTCTTAACTGTAAACTTTCGATTCATGTATAGAGCTACTGCCTCTTCTGGAGTATATTTAACTATCACTGAGGCTGGACGAGTAAGGGCATGTTATATTTTAGTTGCGTCTGCATTTTTGGTGATGGCTTCTACCATTAATGCTGCATCCCGCTGACCTGATAACCTCAAGCTAGAAGCAGTTGCAAAAGTCAACTCTTCTTTTGAATAGTTTCTTATCAAATGTGATAACTTTTTCCTTTTCGGACTGATGACTAGTCTCCGAAAAAGATATCACTGTTCATCCCTTCATCTTTTAAAATATGTCTGCAACTTTTCCACTCACAAATTTTGAAACGGCTTTTT
The DNA here is from genome assembly GCA_029619165.1 of Eurosta solidaginis. Classification (NCBI taxonomy): domain Eukaryota; kingdom Metazoa; phylum Arthropoda; class Insecta; order Diptera; family Tephritidae; genus Eurosta; species Eurosta solidaginis. The sequence continues at coordinate 8,785 of JARSSU010034308.1, forward strand.
TATTGGAGTCAACTTTGAGCTGTCATTTTTTTCTTTTGCGTTATTTTGCTTATACCGAATCTCGAAAAGTTCGTCCTTTGAAATTGCCATATTTCCTGAAAACAAACTATTACATGAAAACCTGCATTTTCCTGCAGCTAAGTTGTACTATTTTAGTTATACGAATAGTAGCAAACAAGTTTAGATAAAAATTAAAGCGGACAAACGCGGATAACGAGATTGCTGGTCTTATGAATTCAAAACATTTCAAAAATTTTAGTTAATTTAACATTATCCCACTATAACATGAAAAACTAATTCCTGTTCAATTAAAATCACAAAAATGTATATTTACTAAAATTAGCACACCTCAGAAAATAAAAACAATATAATATTTTAGCAATTGAAGTATAACTCACAGCAGGCCAGCAATTTAAACTTTCACATTCAATGGCAAAAATTCGAGTTAAAACTTTTTCTCAATTGATATGCTTCCAAATAAAGCTCCGTTAGTCAATTAAACTTAGTTAAAATTTCCTAGTTTTTTATTTTTCGCTTAATTACGCATTTGTAAATAGAATTTCAAAAGAATTTTTGAAATTCAATGATATACTTTTTTTTAATAAATATTTTCTACAACATGAAAATAATACACTGTGCGGCGATCTTAAATAATTAAATTAAACAAAATATAATTTAAATTAATTAAAAGCCAAGACAAAGTGAACTAATATGAAATAATACTCTGAAGAAATTTTAATGATAAAACTAAAAAAAACACTGTTTAAAGTTCAATTTCCTTATACTTAATATACTAAATTATGACAATTTAAATTAACGCCCGCGGCACTATTTCACTGCGCTTCAAAGCGGTTCATTGGGGTTCTAAAACTTGGAGGGTTTCCGTCTACCCGTGTCTACCTCGTATTAATGTACAGTGTTGGGCAATTGCACGAAATGATACAAACAAGATAACAAAGTTTGCAGCCCGGACGAAGTTTTACAGTAGCGGTATTCCACCTGGATTGATTTTCTGAGCTTAAGTCGGATGTTTCCTTTTTAATATTTTATGCCAAACAATTTTTTAAAAAACCTTTTTTAATGTTAGATAAATTTTAAATCCTTAGAAAGTAGATATCAAACTTTTTATTGCTTTCTCACTTTCCTGCTTTGCACATTTTCTTTTTTCACATAATTGTTTTAATAAAATTATTTACTGCATCGTTTATGTATGTTGTTCAAAAGCAAAAAAACCAACAATAGACACACAAAATATTTTTCCCATTTAAATCATTTTAATATATTTTAATGATTGCACGTGCCCATATTACAGCCGATTAACGCGCGTTACAGCGCTTACAAATTTCCAACACAATTTAAGCGCTATCAATAGAACAAGTACTACTACTACTAACCATATTTGCGCTCTTTTATAAGAATTGTAATATGCGCATTTGCTTGATAAAGGCTTTAACGGCACTTTATCAGTGGTTTTTGTTGCTGTTTTTTCTACTACAATTATAACACAATAGAATTAATTTATTATCATTTTATTTGTTATTGTTGTTATTATTACAAGAGAACTAACGACGCTTATGATGCGAAATCGTTCTTGGCAGTTCTTATTTTTGTTTTTTGTTTTTGCTTCTCTATATTTTTTCCATAATTTAAAAGTTTATGTATAGGTACTAAATAAAATTTAGTTACAATTCGTTCGTCTATTACCATTATATTTTTGTTTTAGACTCAACTCAAGCATATTTATCAGCCTGTTCAAAGTTTGCTTACTCTTCTTAAGGGTCGTTCGAATTGCACTTGATTTCCTTCGTTTACACAATCATTTATCTATGCAACAGGCTGCAACAATACAAACAAGTACAGTAAGGGCGAAATCAATTTTATGTGGGTATTGGATCATCCCAATTTTATAAGAGACTGAGGCATAAGCAAAAATTGATTCACCCGTTTTTCGAAGTTAGCCTCCAAATTGGACTTTTTAATTTAATATAAGCTGTGTTTGCAATTTCGAATTCAGATCTTCGCAAATATAAAAAGATATAGGTCTACGATTTTTTCGGCCTCATATTTATAAACTTGGAATAAAGAAAAAAGGATTCCAATTTCGAACTTCGAATGCCGATACCTAGTTTTTGTAGCCGAACTTGGAAAAATAAATTACTTTTTTGCCAAGAGGACGGAGTTATTTTATAACATAGGTCCAGGTTTTTGATAGGGTTTTTCCAGTTTGGTCGTTAAAACAAACTTCTGATAACACTACGGACTCATTCAGTCTATGTGAGGTCCTCATGGACCGGCCATTCAACTAACCTACTTTTTTGCACACCCATATTTATTTAGGTTGTTTTAAAACAGTAAAATAATATATTTACAATGACTGTTTTGCAAGCTAATTTCCAAAAATGGCGAATTAACTTCTTTACATGCCCATATTTTTTCTTTTTCGAACTTTGAAAGCCCATATCTACATACGAGTATATTTGTTTTGGAGGTAAACTTCGAATAATGGATAAATAAATTTTGTTGCATGCCAATATTTTTTTTAAACAAAGTCTCCAATTTCGAACGTAGAAAGCTCATACTTCTTTTAACTAACATAAATACATATATAATATAGTATATCGACTGCTAAGTCCAATATCATCCTATCTCGGGGCAGCTTCGAAAACGCCCTCTTTCAGAAAGATTTGAATAGCTCCCTATTTCAGAATTTGTTTTAAAAACGTCTTATCTCAGATTATTTTTCATAAACGACCCAGCTAATGTCAAAATATTAACTTCGGTTCAGATAGGGCGTTTGTCAAACGATTTCTGAGATAGGGCGGTAAATATATATAAATATATAAAACTGAAGCCGAGAGAGAGTTATATTCCACGCCGCAGTTGATATATAGTTCCAGTTTCAAACTTCGAAAATCAATACGTACACATGTCGTGAACTTGTCTTAGAATAAAACAATAACTTTTTGCTTATGTCTCAAACAATGTTCAAAAAGTTGGTTTGATCCAATACCCAGCCGGATGCCGTTTAGAAAATGATTTATTTCAATATTTGTTTTAAAAACGCCCAATCTGAGAATTATTTTAGAAGAAGACGGCACATCTCAACCAACCCTAAACTAGAACTTAAATATTGCATGATGCACTTTAGGCTACGCAATAAGAATCGATTCGCTTTAAGAATCTACTTTCGAATTTTGATTCAGAATAGATTACATTGCTAAGGCTGACGGCAGAGTGCTCGCTATAAGTTATACTGGGCGAGAAGCAATGCATGCAACGTTACTGGAACTTTTACAAGTTTCTATAAGAAATAATTTCCATAGCTTTCTATGATAGCAACGCTTCACGCATCCACTCTGTTGTCAGCCTAAAACTTTTCAAATTTAATATGATTGAACTTTTTACAAAAAAAATTATTGCTTAGGATAGAGATAAAGCACTGTGCACAGAGGAACAGATTTCGAACCACGCTTCACTTATTAAGATAAGAAATTTTTTTTTGATCTCTGTGAAATATATTCTAGAATAGCGCGTTTCTCAACCGTAGTGTGAGATAGAAAGTTTCTGAAAAAATCTGAGATATGGTTCTCTTCAAAAAAAATTCTGAAAAGAGAATTTTCGAACCGCCAGCCAAGATAGCCATAAGTAGGCATTTTCATTATTTGGCATACGTATACAATTATCATTTTTTTGTTTTCAGTTATTGTTCGTTCTAAGTGATAATTTCAAACCCGATTTTAACTGTCATTACATTATGCACTTACAAATACATACATACTTAAATACAAACATTAATTATAAGATGTTGCTAATTTTCTCGCTTATCTATTACTAAATACAACGTTTAAAAATTACATAACTAGTACATTTAAGTGTATTCGTATACAATCTAGCAACAAACAAATTAAGCAAATGTTACATTAATTAAAAAAAAATGCTCTTGTGTTCATAGATTTTTGTATGTATTGAAGTATGTTTTTTGTTATAATCATGTAGCTCGTCATATTAAAATAGATTTGAACTTAATGTGGAATTTTTTAACTACTTAGCTTTGATGTAAATATATAAAGGGAGCTAACTGCTTTGTAGAAACTTGCAAAACAAATATAAAAACCATAAAGTTTTTTACGATCCTGGATTGATTTCCAGTATAAAATGTATAAAACGGTGAGCTCCCTTATTGGATTACAGAAGTGAGAATACAGCAACATTACAGAATGTTTATACAAGTACGATATGTCAAAAATAAAAAATATCACCGAAATTATTTTTTTATTTCCGAAAATTTCAAAATTCACTTTTTTCAAGTCTGTTCGTGCATTTTTAATTTGTTTCCAATATCGGCGCCAAGAAAAAGTTTCCTTGTATGAAAAACGTCATTCGAAATGTTTAATGTCAGTAACTCATTCGGTTATATATCAAAAGTTAAACAAAGTTCTGAGCCTAATCTTTATTGGAACAATATGATATTTGTTAATTAATTTTTTATTTGGTTCACTCCAGAGCCAATTAAAACCATACAGGCATGATTCGCAAATCGTGTTCGAACATGGGCGAATCGGTTTTCCACATTCTCTGCATAGCGGCTCTTTAAAAAGCCCTTCATTAGGACTTGTTGAAAATTATTTCAATACGTTTGCCAATTAAGAGGTAGGGAGTTGTCGAAATAACAAAAAATATGGGTACCAAACCAACTTTTGAAATTCATAGATCAAATCAAATGAATCGAATTAAATTAAAGCATACAATCAATGAGTTGCCAATAGATGATGCTGTGATCCGATCAATGTTTTCAATCATGCAAACTTTTCTAGCTCGTCCGCTGATCGCACATTTTAAAACTTGAAATAGTAGCTATGCCTAAAATTAGAAGCACATTGGCGGACCGTGGAAATTATCTCGCAGAATAAAATAGACACAAAGTGCCATGTACCTCTGAGATTTTGACCGCGCTTCTTTAGCGGGACTTACTTGTTCTGGTCCCACTAAGAACGGTATCTGCACTAAAGATACATTTCCGCTCAAAACTCTTTTCATGCAGAAGTACATTTGGATTGTTTATCAAAACACTGCCAAGAGACAGCCTTAGAAAATTTGTTTTCTCATTGAAAAGCGTTTACCTAAAGAGTTTTAAAGTAACTTTTCCCTGGCCTTTAATTCAGGAACCTCTGTTAGGTAGGCGAGCACGCTACCACTACACCAAAGCGACCACCATCAGCTTAGTTAAGAATTAAGTGGACAAAAACCCAAACAAATGTATCCATCCAAGACCAACTCAAAGAGCTGTGAATAGTTACGTCTAACACAGTAGCACAAAGCTTCTTATTTTGCAGGCTTTCGAATCACATACATTTCAAATTCCGAAAAAAATGTCTTTCGAATCGCATTACATAACAATGTCCCAGTAATTTAACTTAAATAATATTTCAAAAAAAAAGAAAAAAAGATCATCTCATTTCAACTGTGTAAGCTAACATACATGATTACATGATATTTTGGTGTATTTCAAGAACGTTACTTGTGGTATTACATTTGTAAATAATAGTGACTGTATAAATTTTACATAAATAATAATTATTAATAATTGATTTTCAAAGCTTAGAAGTAGAAACACAGATTACTTGATTTGAGAATATTTCGAACTTCAGTTAAAAGCCAAATAGTAAATTCCAATTGCTCCAGTATCACGTATACATCCTTGCATGTAATTACCATATATTGAAATTCAATTGTACCTCGACCTTGATATGTTAGAAAATGTGTTGCTGCATAAACGCCTTACAACTTTCGTTTTCAATTGGGTGTAGTTGCATGCACAGCTTACAAAGTGCGCGAAATAAAAAGAAATTCAATAAAATTTCAAGGTCGATTGAAAAAAAGTGAAGAGAAGAAATGGCAGTGGCAGTAGCAACAACATCGATTGTTTCCAGGCACTTTCAGATACCTGGGCTCAACGTTTCGACGCACGACTTCAAATTTAGCTAATGTTTTCGCGCGCTGAATCAAAAGTTGTCCCTTTTGATACAAAATTGTGTTTGTGTAGCGCAACCAGCACTGCGCTAAATATAACCAAATGCATATAAAAGTTCTAATTTTGAAAATTTTTTGCACGCAGTGGCTTGTTTCCGTTTTAGCTTTTGTTTTCGTTACTTTTTTTTTGCTTTTAACAGTAAATATTTATAATTAAATTTTTGACTGCGCGTGCGAGAGGGCTTTTGTAGGTATTTTGGATTTGGTTTGAAAAACATCAATGTAGGCACGCTTTTTGGCAGAGTAAAGAGAAGAAATTGTGTACATGTATGTATGCGTATGTGTGTTACATTAAAGTGAGGATATTTGCGGTTTATGCGCAAGTGTGTGTGTTGTTTTTTTTCGTAAATTAGCTAAATTACTTTATGTACTTAATGCTTAAAAGAAAGCGCTTTTTTTAATAAAATTGCGTCTTAAACTCATACTTGATTTTAAATTTATTTTTAAAGCATTATTTCGTTTGAATTAAAAATTACTTCATCTTATCAGCTCTGCTCTTTTTTCGTTTTTTTTCATGTTAATAAATAATTGAGCGCATACCAAAACACAACAACTTATTCTCTCTTTCAGTATCCATATTAGCAATAAATCAAATACATACATCACTACAACAATAAAAAGTTCTTTTCTAATCAATTTCAGTCATGATTCCAACTGCATTCGCCAACTCAAAATTCAACACCATTCCATACACCGTTGCCAAACATCATGATCACCATTTTCTTTACTTCCTCATCTCTTCACTAACATCATTGTTTTTTTTACAGTTGTCAGTATATTAGTATGCGCCCTCTCATCGCCATTACACCTCTCACTACTGCTCTGCCTAAGCTTCAACCTTCAACTTCGTCCAACATCTTTCCGACTACATTTATTTTATCATCATACACTTCTTATTTATCGCGTGCATGATCACATCAATACAACCAACTCCCTCTTAGCTGATCTTGTGTTCTCTCTCCTCCTTCTCATATCGTTCAATCCCAGCCATTTTCTTGATCATATGCGCTAGCTCAATAATATATTTTCCCTCTTTATATTTTTGACTTGATTCGTATGCATGCTCGTACTTCCAACCCAATGGCGTTTTACAACATTCGCAATAAATATCGGCCACAGCGTGTAGGCCCGTAAGTAACACTCGCTCTTCTGTACTACCGCATGCTACATTAACTACGGAATTAAATAGATACGCGGGTCCTTGACTACCCTGAAATGATTTGGAGATAAGCTCATCGTGTGAAGCCAAATGCGCACGGCAATGAACACATGAATATGTCCGATTTGTGGACGGTAAATAAGCCTGAAATGTTTTCACCATTTTGTATTGCGCGAATCAGGTGCACCTCCCTCTCAATAAGATCGATTGTTTGATTTTTTTATTGATTTCTTGTTGATCTCGTTAAACGTCCCTATTGATATGGTCTCGTCCTTAGCTGTGTTAGAAGAGAAAAAAATTAGTATTAGTATATTAAAGTTGGTCTTCAAATTAGTAGCGATAGAGAGCAAAAGAGTGAGAGTAGGATAGAGCCCTAACGAAACTTGGTTCTACTCAAAAAACTGAATTATTTGCGAGCTGAGCGAGGTGACGAAGCATTGCCTGAACGTGAACCTGTTTGACCACAGCAATACCTATGAACTAATATCCACCCTAAGGTGAAGATGTGTAGATGGAGCTGGGATGGTACAACGAAGTTAAACGGACTCCGTGTAATAATCCAGTTAACATAAAATGCCTGAAGGGAGTAGAAGATAGGAGACAAGGCATTATCGCATGATTAGAGGTGACGGATAGAGAGGTGATGACAAGAATATCTAACGACTAGAATCCCTAGTGTGGACGTGAGTATACCGTGCCTGGCTGGACTAAAATATACTTTTCGTAACTCGACCAATCCTCCAAGTTAGCAATGAGGCCGAGAATATGTTCAGAGTTTGGAAAAATATTTTATAGAGATAAGCTTAAAGGACGATATTCATAGCCCGTTCGAAGCAGGGGAAGAAGGTTCGTTTGACGTGGTGCTAATCTAGGATCCAAGGCTACTAGCCTACTAAAGATTTCTGGCTCAGGGCATATTATTCGATGTCTACCACGCAAAACCTAAATACAGGGTAAAAGCTGCAATTGCTAAAATAAAACTGCTATTCTCATATATATATGTATGCCTATTACAGTACAGAGGACCTAGCGGTGGTGGCCATTGATCAAAGAAAGACGCAGGCGCTTATCCTGGCAACGTATTGCTCAAACTTCGAAGACATCACAAGGAGAGTTTAAAAGATGCAGGAACGAAAGCGCAGATGCATTTGTGCAGCACAATGCATGGATAGGGGGCGACACAAAATAGCCAACATCAGTATTGTTTCTTTGAATTGTGATCAAACATTAGTACTGAATTTGATACCACATTGTGATCTATATATAATATGTATCAAGATATGACTGGTAATCCTCTAAATATCATTCATGTATTAGCCCAAAAACCCTCCTTAAGAGTGCAGAGGAGAGTAAGGCCTTTAGGAATTCGAGAGAAACGGAATGACCAAATTTTAGACATTTGCGTACAGTAAACTGAGCCAACTTAAGAATGTGGCGACCGTTGAAGAGTTGTAGCAGTGCATTAACATCGTGGCCGAGGCTTTATAAGATGCATACGCAGAAGCAAAACAAAGCTACCATGATTGATCAACAGAGCTAGGTACTCTTCGTAAGCAGATGAGGGATAGTTTTAAGCTGGAAGAAGTCGTAGAAGGCGGGGAGTGCTCGGATGAATAAATATAGTGATATGTTGAAAACCCACAAGCAATTAAAAAGGAAAACTTTTGTGATGAAACGTTTATTTTGAAAAATACCCTACACAAGGAAAAGTAGCCCAGGAACTGACAAAGAGGGAGAACGGATGAACGGACGGAACTGGTGGTGCCAAAGTTGGGAACTAATACTAAGACCGAAACTAAGAGGAAACTTTCTCCATGATAAATTACCAGCTCCAGATGGAATATGGTAGCAATGTGGGCAAGAACGATGGTGGCATGGCTCAAGATAATCTTTGAATCATGTTCTGCACTCATACAGAACTGATTGTGTGGTTTTCCTGAAAGAGACGGGAATATCAGTCAAATATACACCAACAGTCCTACTATATTAACATCATTTCTGTTCAAAACCTTTTCTAAGACTACCAGATGTGTATATTAAATCAAGCATAGATGAAAAGCTGTTCTTCTCAAGAATTAACGCGCACCACAAAAGCAATTTGATAGGCACTACGCTGGAGTCTTCTGAAGTTTTCAACAAAGCCTTGATGTATTAAAGAACACCTAGCCTTAACAAGATGAATCAATTGCTTGATTAGTTAAAAAAGGACAAGCCGCAAGGCGGGGTATTATGATCTCTGCTGCCAAATTGGACTTGTCCTTAGCAAGGAGGATAACCGTGCAGGACAAACACTTTAAAAATATCTAAGAATCAGAAAGGAGGAACAGAAAGTAAGGGCAGTACCACACTTTATGCTTGCAAAAAACATGCTAAGGTCTACATGTCACCTTAATTAGGAAACTAGTTGTGTTATGCAAATATTAATGAATAGTAAAACCACAAGTAAAACTGCAAGCCAGCCCTAACAAAGCAATGTTTCCTACTCTACTCCTCTGAGCCCTTGACCTAATGAGCAAGATCATGCATAAACAAACTGTATGCTTTGGTGCAGTTTGAGCACAGACGGTTCCCCGTTTATTTACAGGACAAAATGAAGCGTGGCCTGAAATGGGATCGACAAACTCAAATTTAGAGGTCGCTCCTGTTGAAGATTCACATTTTTTCCAATTTTGAAATTTTATATAATAGTTTTCCCAAGTTAAAAAAAATAAACGACTGTGAAAAAAAATTAAAATTTGGAATTTGTAATTTAGAGACCTACTGAATCGAATATCATCCTATTTCAGAAAACATTTATTTTAGAATTTATTTCAAAAATGCCCTATTTGAGCTCACATCCAATACATTTGGACATTAGCTGATGCGTTTATGAACAAAATTCTGAGATTTAACCGATGCTGAAGCAGCGCGTTTTTGAAACAAATTCTGAAATAGGGCGTTTTCGAAACGGCAGCCGAGATAGAGTGATGAATTCGATAGAATAACGCTATATTTCAAAAACGCCCCATAAACCCCCCGCATAAACTCAATACATTCTGAAACGGGGCATTCTTCAAACCGATTTCTCAAATAGTTCAAAAAGTTTTTTGAGATAGGGCGTTTGTGAAACGGCAGCCGAGATGGGATGATATTTCACTCAGCAGTCGATTTATAATCCCATCAAAATATTATTTCGTTCCTTGTTTCATTATTTTACACTATATAACGTTTCATTTAAGTTTCTCTCCGATATGCGGTAACTTTTAAGCAGTAAAAAAAGCTATCCCATTGCAGCGACGTTTAGATTGCATTTTTCGAGCTCATCTGGGGTCTTTACCTCTAAATAAACGGAATCTTGAAGTATATCGATAATTCAAGCAAATTAGCCCACGTTCCACTGCTGTTGGGTATGAAAAGTAAGAATAAACAACAATTACGCTCGCTCATCTGTTAAACAAATCATTTTTTAACTTACCAACAAAAGAAATCACACACACGTTCGTTTGCCTTTGTGTTTTTTTGTTTTTTTTTCTTTTTCTTTTTGTTTTTTTTCAAAAAACAAGATCGCTTTTTAGCTCTATGCTTGAGAGTCTATGGATGCATATGCCACACAGGGCCAAACTCCAACCAACCGCACACTACTTGCAAGAATTAGAGAGCAACACTAGTGAGGCAAAGCAACGACCACAACAACTATTTCAACGCGAGCATTTACTTTAGCCAACTTGCAGCTCACCACAGCTCGACAGTTTAAAAACAACTCCAATGGCATTTACAGAGCGATCGCTTATTTTGGTCTTAATTTTGTTAGGCGTTTTGTGCGCTATGATGGTTTGCTATTTAAGATGGTTTTCTTCTACTTTATTTTTATTTTGTTTCTTCTACACTTTGTGTATGTTATTTGTTTGATTTTTTTATATTTTCAAATCGGCTGTGTTTACTTCGCTCGGTCTATGGGTTTGTCTGTTGTGTTGTTGTGCTGGTTCCAGCTCTTTTTGGTTGATATTTGTTTAATGATTGCTGCTTTTATTGTAGAGTTTTTATATATGTATGTATGTATGTAAGTTGAAGCGCAATACCCTGCGGTCTAATATATCTACGCTCTGATAAATGTTGTTTATTTGCTCCACTTTCCTCACGCTGCGTTTCTACACACCAACAGACCTAAAAATAATACGTCGTAGAGCTGTAGTACAAACAGCACCGATAATAGGCAGTGTTGGGTGGCACACCTCCCGCAAAGGCTTTGTTGTCTGTTGTCGTTTTTTTTTGCGCTGACGCTGAAACGTTATCGCCTAATTGTCTGTCTGTGGACCTCAGCGCTATCAGATTGACTTTGTCACCCAGACACTGACAATATTAAATATAAATATTTTAAATTACGTATTTGATTTGATTTTTGCTTTTTCTTTAGTCTATATATGAACCGATATTGTGGTGAGATCTCTGTTTGTTTGCCAGTTTTTTATATGCTGGTAATATATTAAATTTCCTGCAACGCAAATAAGAAAAAACGATTACTCATAAATGTATTATATGAAAATAAAATAAATACAATTAATCGTCTAACTAAAACAAACTAATAAAATTAAATGCTGTATGCGTTGCATTTAAATAAGGGTTGTAAGCCCTTTGCAAACTTTGTTTAACTTAACTGTAGTTTACACCAGTTAGACTTGTTTGAGTAGTAAAAATGATCCCAGTATAGTTTCGAAGTTATCCCGCAATGGTTCCTAAAAGTTTCTGAAATGTTCCTTAAAATAATCCGAGAGTAAGCTGAAAATGATCCCGAAGCATTCGAAAGCATTCCGTTAAGATCCACAATCCCAAAAAGGTCCTGAAACTATCCACAAAGTTATTCCGAAAGTATACTGAGATTGTTTCGAAACAGTGCTGAAAACCATCCGGAATGCTATTGCCAAAACAATTCCCAAACTATCCCGAAATAGTCCCGAATTATCCTGAAACAGTCCCAACAACAATCCCGGAACGATTCGGATATATGTAGTTCCGGCCACGAAATGTAAAAATTATCCCGAAAACAGTCGCAGAAACTGTTCTGAAATAGTGCCAAAATGATTGCGTAACAATCCAGAACTATACCAAAAATAAAACGGACGGTTACCGCGGAGTAACCGAAATATATCGGATTTTTAAAGAAAACTTGTGTTTATTTTTTAATTGACCTCGAGCCGGCAAAAATATATATCAAAAATAAAACAGATAAAAAAAAATTGTTAGTTAAACGGTTTTATTGAAAACAATACTTACATGAAGTAATAATAATACTAAAAGCTAGAAAATAATTAGGTAGGTCCTGGGTACTAGTCATCACACTCCTCATCAATCCAGGGCGTTGATCAGACAATAAATAAAAGCATTGGGCGTCAGTCAAGTCAAGCTAAATAAAACCGTTTAACAATACCCAAAAGAGCGGTAGATAGTCTTTTTTATAAAGATAGTTCTATTTAAAAAAAATTGTGTCCCGAATATTTCCGAAACAGCTCGAACTTAATACTAAAATAGTCCCAAATTATCTCAAAACAACTTCAACTTTATTCAGAAATAACCACGAATGATCCAAGATAGCCCTGCTTTCGAAATGATTTCCAAAATAGCTCCAAAAGTATCCAAAATAATAACATAGACCAAATGACCTGAAAAATAAATCCGAATGATTCTGAAACGGGTTTTATTATTATATTCGAAAATGATTGCGCAATGAATCGGAAATAGTTCCTAAATGATTTCTTAACTTTCTTGAAAATAACCCAAAGTTAAAAAACTACCCTGCAGTCAAACCAACTAGATGTATACTAGATGAATACTAGTTTGCCAAAAATTCCAACTAGTATGAGTTCTGTAATTTTTTCATATTAGCAACTGGTATTTTTAACATGGCGATGTCCTACGAAATATCAATTGCCCGTCTCTGCATCAGTATCATACCAATTGACAAACTAGTCATTATATACATCAACATTGTACCAGATGCCATACTAGTCACATACTCACCAGGCTCATACCAATTAACATACTAGTCAGCCTTTGCGCCAGCATTATACCAGATGGCATACTAGTTACATCAATATCATACCAACTGTAATACTAGTTAGTGTATTCAACATCAACATACCAGTTGGCATACTATTCAGTCTGTGCATCATTGTAATACCAGTTGACTTACTATTCCATATTTGCATCAGCATCCTACTACTTAATACACTAGTGATAGTTGGGTTGAAAAATTACTTGAAATTGATAAATTACCTCAAATTCATTTTATTCATTATATTTCATATACATATATAAAAAGTATGTATATTAGACTGGGTCGATTTATCAACCGATATCGCGCCATTGATTTTTACAACAGTTTTTTGATATTTTTTGGGTTTTGGGAAGTGTTTTGGTCGAAAAATTTACCCTTTCGCCATTATTTTTTTCGCAGGCTCGAAAATTATTTTTTTGGGTATGCGTAGTGGAACTTTTTTTCTTGAGCCCAAATCCTATCGAAAAATCGATGGCGCGATATTGGTTAACTTTCGTCCATACAAATCGACCCAAGTTAATATACATACATACATATATCACTTTAAAATTTCACTTCAATACATTATACTTTGTAATAAATTTTGATAAAATGTACGTATTTTTATATATAAAACCAAAAAAGTAACGGAATAACACATGCCGATTTTGTGATCGATCAGCGGAGCCGGCGGACCATATCCTGTGACGCAATCTCAAGACACAGGGCTAAGTTTATGGGCTCACCATGGCCAGAACATTCCCACATTAAATCCCTCAAGCCAAGAGAACGGCTAGGGTTCATCAAGGAAGTCGGCTTAGATGATGTGCTGTGAAGGAGGTGAGGGCACAATAGACCAATGGTCGCAGTGCAATCTTCAATAAATTATCTATCTATCTAACGTCAAAACAGGTCAAGCTGCACTAGCACCGTTCTATGATTAGTGTTAATGGAGTTCAGAACGGTGGTAGTGATGTGCACTTTACGAAAGTCATGCTGATGGCTGGATAACCGAAGAATTTCATTTAATTGAGGGAATCGTAACGACTTCAAATGTGTTCATTACTGACCAAAGGCATAATATCGTTAGGTACTGGCTGGGTTTCCGATCTTTGGTAGTGGTTTTATCCTTGCCATTCTCCGTTATTCTTAACGCCAAGTAAAAAAAATGTACTAGGCTACTGATGCTCACATGGCCAAGGTGTTTTGGCATCGGCATAGGTTATCCGTCTGGGACTATTGATATGGAAGGCTTGGCGTTTTCGATATCTTCTTTAACCTCTGTTGAGGCAACGGTCAGGGTCGACTCGTCATGCTTGTGTTTATGTGCCCGTTGATTTGGACGATATCTAGCATTGCCATTGAAGTATGGATTGCAAACTGGCACTCGCGCATTTCCTCGAGTCCGACAGACGAAATTCTAGTCGAATAAATTATTCAAATACTAACTACTATGAATAACACCACAAATCATAGTCAATGAACCATTCTAAAACTGACTAGTATGATGAACGCCACAAAATTCTAGTCAAATACCCCTACACCACTAGTATGAATAACCCCACAAAATTCTAGTCAATGAACTAGAATGTTTGCTGACTACTTTGGCTTTTCACTGCAGGGATATATGACCCAAACACGAAATATTATTGGTCTAGTTTAAAATACCCAGATTTATACCAATTAAAAAATGCTTGCTAGACCTCGATTTATGTATATTCATCAAAGGCTTCATAGTTTTTGGTCATGACGAAAGTTATAACGATTAAAATTAATTTGAAAAAAATGTTCCCATGGGGAGAAAATCACCTTTAATAAAAATATAGCCCGTATATAGTTCATGACTTTTTTCTATCGCCGCCCCAGATTGCAACTGTTTTTTTCTGGGAACGTGGCATTGCTCCCTTTTCAAAAACATAAAGCAATTTCATCTGGCAAGATTATTATAAATTTATCATTTTGTGTGCAAAATTTCGTCCGTCTTTCGATAGAGCGACAAAAACGGTTTATTAGAAAGGAACATTTACCAGTGGACTTGGAGCAATTTCCCTACCGTAAGCTATATGTATGAGAAATTTTGTAAAAAAAACAACGTCAAGCTTTTTACGCTTCCACACTTATAACATTTTATTTCTGAAATTAAGAAAATGTAGAGGCTTCACAAGATTTTGTTTATTTTCAAATATCATTCTTCAGTATTTGTAAGCATCTTTTAGAAATGATGTCAGTACCCTCAGCGGAATAGTTAGAGATATATTAGGAATAATTTCGTACTGTTTTGGAATTAGTTTGGGACTTTGGTACCATTCCCAATATTTCGTAACGCCGATGCTACTTTTAGATTAACTTGGATATCTGTGGGATCATTTCGTGTATACTTCAAGCCCTTTCATTGCGGGCTTACTTCCAGGGCCCGTCTCGTGTGTTACGATCCGTGATCGAAAACTAGTTTTTAAATCACAATAGCTCTAAATTAGTGAATCGCAGTAATAATATATACGATATGGCGATAAATCATATTTATAATATCCATAGCTGTATGTCATTATTAAAAAAAGGCTGACCGTTTTCATATCTATCGTTTGAGTGAAAATGGTTTTTAATCCGTGATCGCAAAACACTATATGGACCGAGGTTGTTTTTGTGATTGTTTCAGGGTACTTCAAGACTATTTCGGGAACGATAAAAAAGGACCAAACAAAAAATTTCACTGAATATGGCATAACGCCGAGCCGTATTGAATCGAAACCAAATTTGACAAGAGATGACTGAAATTTGTTCCAACAAATGAAGATCAAAAAATGGCCAATGAGTTTTGGGAACAGAAAAATGTACTTCAAAAAATGTATTTGGGAAGTTCTAATAATTATCAGAAAAGATTAAAGATATTACATATTTATTTTTTTTTAATTCTGAAATCCCCTTGCAGCTGAAAAATATTAAAACAGTAAATAACACCTCTAGGCAGTTGACTCTCTAGTTGCTTCTGGTTTTATACCAGTTGTGAGTTACCTTGTAACTTGTTGGTTTCAGTACAGGTATTCAATGATCGCGTACAAATAAATTCTGAAACCATATTTATGTATATATTCTTGAACGCTTTTCACTTTGCCGGTATTGTAATTTATGTACTTTTATATATACATTTGTATATGGTATATTGTAATTATTCGATTATAAAGGCTCACATACATACGTACACGGAACAAAGAAGGCAGATATCCAGCAACAGGAATGGTGAGACAAAGTCAGCACAAAGGCGACTTATAAATTAATCAATTGTTTATATATATACATTTTCATACTTGATGGGCGCATGTGTGTATAATTGTTTTTGTTTGTTTTTATAATAATGCAGCTGATATAGATTTAAAACAGAAGGCAAACACCAAAATTATTGTGGCTACATTTTTATATGATAATTGAGTTTTCATGAATACTCCATTAATTCCAATCTTACATCATTTTTCTATATTGTTTGGATTGAATCTATAATTTTGTCGCGATACTTTTAAATAAAGTAGGATCCAGCAGTGATTATTGCATAAACAGTTTTACTGGGTAAAAAGTGGAGCGATGGGCAATGGGTATACCTTACGGGTGTCATTCTCGGCATGCGGTTACAGGTACTCGTACCTACTCTAGAGGTTTACGCCGATCACTTTGTCGGCGGCGGCATGGGCGGCGCGCCGGCATACGCCGGTGTTCTGACTTTAAAAGGCTTGATTTTTCTATTTAAAAAATATTTAGGAAAGGTTTTGGGTAAAAGTCTAGTTAAAGGGTCGACTGCTAATACGCTACCAAAAATATCGAGAGAGGTGTCAAAAGACGCGTATTGACCTCGACAACAATAATCCGAAGGCGGAAAAGAAAAATTCTATCTCTGTTCGGAGATATTTGCAGTTGAAGTTGGCGATTTTCATGTGGTTGTTGTAATGTTGTTGTACCCACAAAAGAAAATTGTGAACAGAAGTGTTTTGCGCGGATATAGTTTTGGTCTCCAAACCGGTGTTGGACCCACCCAGGGGAAATTTTTTATAAGCGCGGCCATAGGGCAGAAGGTGTTCTGCGCAAAAATACTATTGATCACACCCGTTTCGGAGGGAGCAGCGGGTCATTTTTCGGTTTTTCGTTAATATCTTTTGAACGAGTTAAAACTTTTATTTTCCGCCTTCAGATTATTAACACTGATTCAAGACGCGTCGTTTGACACCTCTCGATATTTTTGGTAGCGTATTAGCAGTCGACCCCTCAACTAGACTTTTACCAGGTTTGTGTTTGTATGTATTTAAGGAAATCAACGTTTTTGCCATTTCGGAAAGATCCGGGGTTTTTTGCCTCAAAATCTCACAGATCGGTTAAAAAATTTCAGGAGTAGCTCCTTTCGAAGGGATTGTGCCTCGTTCGCTTACTTCAGAGAGGCTTCGAACCTAACCCGGTCTTTGGAATTGGTACTGCTGCGTTTGCTGAAAAGAAATAGAGATACATAAATGGTCACACTTTTGTCTGTATAGCTCGTGTAACGTAGTTTTCACCTGGGGTTAACTCCTAACAATCGTCGCGAACACAATTTCTTTAAATCATGTGCGAACAGTAGCAATCCCAACCACCAGTCGCTACCACGCCTCCTGACCCTCATACCATATGCCAGCACATCATACCTTCGTCGACGTCACTTTCCTAGAAGCTCTAGGTGTAGCTCCGCGCTATGCTGTCGAGCTACACCAGAGAAACACCTTGAAACGTTAGGGAACGACTATTCGGCCAAGGATGCCGTCCTCGAAATCATAAGCAGTAATAAGTGGATGTCATTGCGTAACTAATGGGTGAAAATCGTATAATCCTCGGCACTTCTCCATAATTAATTAATTAATTTTACAAGGACCCTGGATAAAATTTTTAAATGTGGACCAAGTTTGCAGACGTTTGTGTTCACAACATTGATTTCAATAGTCTTGGTTAAATCAAAACGATATTTTAGAATGAAGTCGACCGATTTTAAGTTGAAAGATGTTAACTGCTGTTTACCGGCCTTATGATATAAGAGCTCATTATGGATGGCCGCGTAGCTTCAGTTTTCAGACTTGTTGGAATAAGTCCCACATACAGTTAGGGTACGGCACAAACACAACACAGTCATTAGTGTACAGATGTCTGGGGGCAAAAATATCTTTTCTGCGCATGTGCTCATCACTCGAATTATTTTATTGACTATATACGAGTTGAGCTCGCGTGATAGTGTTAATTGACAGGTGACGAAAAATACGAACTCAAAGACAATTTAAATCTTTGCGTGGTGTTTGTGCGTCGTCTGTTTTATATTCTGCGGGCTGTCGCTCGGGGTCTGGATGGAGGTGTTATACGTACTAAGGTAAACATAATCGAAATTCAATCGGGTAGCTAAATCGCGTGAGTCACGGACGCACAAAATTCACGTAGATAATATCTAAGTATACTGGTTGTACGCAAGAATTGTCCCGAGAGATTATTAGCGTAAAAGAAAAAGGTGTCAGGTTAAATTAAAAAAAAAAGGACATAAAAAGAGGAAAAAAGTAAAGAAAAAGAGAATAAAAAAAAGAAAAAGAGAAGCTATCACGGTCTCTCCTAAAACCTGCTCACAAAGAAATAATAAAACAAAAAAAAAAAAAAGATAAGTTTCGGTGGCGGCGTGGCGAAAACCGACCAAAATCGTCGGCGGCGGCGGCGGGGCGGGTGTTTTACTAAATAATAACGAACTTATATCGGGACGAACGTATATGTATCTATAACCTACATCGTCAGATCGTAACCCTACCTACGTAAGAAGGCACGAATCCAGCAGGATCACCTGAAAACGCAAAGAAAAAACAAGCGCGTTTCAAGCAAAGTAAAAGCAGCAAACCAAGCAAAACGCCGATTTGTTATCGCTCTCAATGAACTTTTGGAGAGTTTCCCTTTTTTCTCCTCCATCCCGAATGAATGCGATTACCGATTTATAACAAAATATAACGTATATATGCCAATAAGGCACTGATGTCACTGATTTTAACAAGCACACGAAGATAAAACAAAGCCAGAAGGAGAGTGGATAAACACTAGGCAATATCAGAAAAAATTCATAACAGATACGAGATTGTGTATACGACTCGTATAGGATGTCTAAAATATCCATAAAACGGATCAGATCTCTCTGTCAGAACATTTAACACAATAAACTGACCACTAAGCTACGAGTAGCGGATAAAGTGTATGTGTTCGATATGCAGTGCAGCTTGCGCTTAATGAAATGTACTACGACACTTCTAGACTATTCGGCTATAATATATAGGAACATTATTTGAAACTGTATTATTTCGTAAGCAAAGCAGTAGTAACACGAAAAACAGCAAAGGCAATTTGTATTAAATTCCGTTAATTAAATAACTTCGATGAATTTCGAGAAAATTTAACGAAAATTTTGAAGTTTTTGTGGACATACTCTGAATTTTTTTGAGCATGGCAAATTTTAGCCCAATCAACCACAGTACAAGTAATGGTCTCCAAAATTCGGATTGATTTTGAAAATTTTTTGCTCCACAACAGTTGTAAATTTTTTGTTATATGGAATGAAAATCTGAAACAGACCATCGGAAAAAAACCGTTAAAAAAATGGTTTACAAAACTGCTATACTTAATCAACAAAAAAGTTCGAACGAGCTCCAAATAAAGAAGATCCGAATGGGTTTGTCGTAAAATCATGTAGAATTTTCTTTTCGAATTTTTCCGAAAACGGTTTTGAGATGGGTTTGCATAGTTCAGTTACAAATTCATAAAAGTTTTTTCTCTAAAATATCGAGAGAGAAAAAAACAAAAAAATGTATTTAATTGACGAAATTTGATGCTCCTGTTGGTTGCTGCTGTATATATTATTTATTATTTAATTAATTTATTAACACGCTTATATTAGCTTCACTTGTATGTATGCTTGTTTGTAACTCTCTACGCTAGGCGCGCAAAGCAGGGTAAACGCATCTATGCGCAATTATTGAAATGGTTAATAACTCGCTACAAAACGAGGTATGCTTAATAGCGGAGACACATAACCCTTGCACTACGGTGCTCATCAAATATCTATGTAAGTGGATTATAGATACAAAACGGCAACATATTTGGCGTATTTTTTTTATTTTTTAAACTATATTGTAACGTATTTACTTGCAATTCCGCTATTTCAAATCTTCTACTAAGGTTCGAATCACTAAACTGTTGAAAAAATAATTCCAATATTGAATAATGGAAAAATGGCCTTTATTAAAGTACTTCACAATAAATAATACTGCTATAGCTCGCCAGATAGCGTCTTAATCAAAACTGCTTATTGCGCCTCTACTGGTGTCGCCTTTTATACTCTCTGATTTCCTCGTTCGCATCTAGGCTAGGCGCTTCCATTTCCAGAATCTACTAGTTGGCCATCAGCTATCAAATTTCTCAACTGTAACTACAGATGCACAATTTTATAGCTTCTCTCATTGCATACTTTAGTGAGTACTCAGATATATACATGTGGTTGTGCGTTGCTTCTCAGCTGCGTATACGTACATATGTGTAGACATAATAGGGGGACTCATGAAAGCATATAAACTTATAAGGTGTAAAATTATATCAATTTACACACGCGGTTATATGAACGCACCTAGTAATACTCTTGATAAACTTGATTGTTTATCAGCTGTATTATTGCCAAACAAAATTTTTTTGATTGTTATACAAATTAAAAAATGCCAAGAATAAGTGAAAAATCAAAACTAAAACGCCTTTACTTGCTGATGAAAATGCCTGCTGTAATGTCTGCAAGGTTGCATTCCTTTTAGTTTACCGCGTTTACACAATGAAATGTGCGCGTAAATTTATACAAATTGTGTAAATGATTTTTCATACAAAATTTGACAGCTCGTTTACGCACTAGATAAATTTATACGTTTACACACTTTATAAGGCATTTATACGGTTACATTAGTCCCCCTATTGATTGATTCGTTTATGTAGATCAGGGCTATTCAAAACTGAAAGTGCACCTGTATTAGTGAGAGCGCAATCGTCGCGATGATCGTGCGGGTGAATTGATTTTTCATTTAGTCGCTTACTAGCAAGCGACGAGCTAACAATAAGCATATGTATCGCGCATAATTTTTCAGTCATATTTTGATACCGATCAGCCAATGCCCATCACCGATGTTGTTACGCCAAGTGCCAAGCGACGACTAACACAATTAACGACGACAGAGCGAATCATATGCGTGTGAATTGAGAGGGCACAATTGTGCTATGAAATGAATAGCCCTGATGTAGATACAAGTGACTGTCTGCTTTATTGTTGTTGTGACTTTATTTACTTAGCATCAGACTAGGGATGTGAGTATCACTTAGTGTCACTCATACTCGTCACAATATTTATTATTTTCAATTAAATACTGCATAATCTCTGATAAAAACCATTTAGTTTATTATAAGTTTTAAAAACACACAGTTCACAGAACTTAGTTGAACTTACAAAAACTGTAGTCAAAATTTGAAAATATTTTCTTGTTGGCCCAAATTTTTGCTTAATTGTTGGGTTTCATGGAGTTTTACGGCCGATAAATGAGAAGACAAAGCAACATATTCTTTTGTTTTCACGTGCTTCAGCGCTTTCACGTCTTCCTCAGAGTCTGATAATTTCATTTCAAAAACAATTCATTAATTCATTCTTCGAAACGCGTAGTAGGGAAAAAGAAAAATTTAACTTTGCCTTTTCATTTCTCGATGGTAGAGCTCCATCAAACAAACAAATTTGAAAATGTAAAGCCAGAATGTTTTAAACACTTTTGAATACGTAGCTTTTAGCCATATATATAATAATTGCTGCTACAGGCTAGGTACACTCTCAAACATAAGAGTGCCGATATATCGCTGTTTGAATGTTTTTGTTTTTGTATTTAATAATCGAATGTACCTAAATTAAAATTTTTTCTTTTCACCCTTATGCTGCTACAATCACAAACATTTTGTAGGCTGTCTTGTTTTGATTTCGAATTCAAAACTCGTTGCGAGCGTTTTCTATTAGCAATATAGGAGTATTACATACGTATATGTTTTTAGCCCATTTTACTTGAGTATAGTACTGTGTAGGCTAGAAGTAGCTCAAAAATGTCTCTGACTTTTTAGAATTTAATGTAAAAACTGTTCAGAATTTTCCTCTATACGCATCTATAGAAAAATTGCATTTTATTCGTGCTTTCTAGAGTTATTTTCTTCCACCATCTTTTACAAAAAAAAACTTTTGAAAGTTATATTTCATTTTCTTAATATTGTATAAATTTTTTAAAAAAGCATTTTCTGTTGTATGTTCGCTATTTCTTAATTAAATGTTTTTAGAAGTCTAAATAAGTATAATCTACGAATAGATCCATTTGTAGTTCTCACCAAAATAATTAAACCGTATGTCTTTATACATATATAGGACATACCCCAATGAAGTGATAGGTGTCTTCGGGTACACATAAATTGCACATAGAACAGGTTTTGGAAAAAACATTTTTAAAACATCGAGCATAAAGATTTAGCAAGCCATCCCTTGCTCGGAAAATCAGACTTATGGCGTATGCAGAATACTCATCGTTAAAATAGGTAGAGTACATAGGGAGCAAGTCGGAGTAAAGATCGTGTGATGACTGAAAAGAACTACCGGCATAGTCTGCAAACTCTTTTTGAAACAATTTCTGTAGTAAAATTCGTATGCTCATATTAAGCGATGCGGAAGAAAAGTCAGACAGAGGCACCATATCGACACTTTCATAAACGTTTCTCCACTTTTTGACCCAGTACGACCGTTTTCTCACTGTCTCCTCTGCTACAACTCGGAGCAGTCTATTTGCTGGCCAACTTAAACAGCGCGCAATATAAAGCATGTGAATGCGTAAGGTGTGACTTAATAACGACGATAAACCTGATTCAAGGTGTAACATATAGTTTGGTATATTAGCTGGTAAAAACATTAACTTTTTTAAAAAGAAGCGAAGTAGTTTCCCTACGCATTCAAACTTATAAACACCCCAGACTTGCGCACCATAAAACATAATGGACCTACATGCTGCGTCGAAAATTTTCATCTTATTTGAGATACAAATGCTAGGGTTATTTATGTACTTTGACCA